>CAJVPY010003210.1:0-14502 GCA_910591965.1 Dentiscutata erythropus | reverse complement strand
TATAAGGAGGTAAGTTAACAGGATTTGGCTCTAGCATACTTTAGAGCTTGAATTCGATATATGATTAAATATATCTAAAAAGGTTTGTAAAGGGGTAATGAACCTATTCTGGATACATTTACGGAATTCTGTCCCAGGACCCTTCTTTTGACCCTACTTTCGAATACTTCAACTAAGGGCCACACTGAACTTGGTACCTAGCAGGTGGGTTTATCACAAAATCCCGAAAACCATTTTCCCGAAAAAAAATAATTCTGACTAAATTGACCAGCATTATAACTAATGCTGGCTAACTTTGTCGGTATTAGATCCTTTCGGGAATCTGTCTTTCAGGATTTTGTAGTAAACCCCTAGCAGGTAGCTCCCTTAGCCAGTTTGGAACCTGGGTCTGCAAATAGTAACTCTCTGCCATGACTGTTAATCCATAATCCAAATGATACTAAAAATTTTAATATCACTTCTTATAAATATTAATAGAAATACAATCATGTGTTAATTTTCTTTTTAAATTTTCTTTAGAAAAATTATGTACGTCTATGTAAGTATTGGGCTAAGTATTGTAGTTCGTTAGTATAATTGGAGATTCTAATCTCAAATACTCTTTTCGTAAATAATATTTAAAGTATTTAGTGTTTTTCAGTTTTTTTGTCTTTTTACGATATTTACGAACTTATCATTAGACTTATAGAAAAATAAAACTAAGATATTAATATATAATAAATATGTAATAAGTTATAAGAATAAATAATAATATATAGTTAAAAGAAATAAAATAAAATAAATGTGTAATATAATAATAACTAAATAGAATAATAATAATTAGAATAAATAATAAATCAATTTAAATAATAATAAAAATGTTAAGTAATATTATTAATATTAATAATGTTAGTAAATTTTAGTTTTTGGGTATAGATCCTAATTTACAAATGTTAAGTTTTGATTTCCTAGTCAATATTAACACTTCTTTTCATTTCTAAGAGCTTCTAGTTATTAACCAAACAATATTCAACAAAGTCTTTTCTCTAATTAGAGCTATTGAGTAGACTTGTTTTTTAGTTCTTTGTTGGTTAGTCACGTGATATCACTCATGTGATTTACGGTATTTATATTTTAAGATCACCAATCTTATCTCTTTCTTTTTGCTTATTAATCCAACTTTTCTATTTATCTTATTTCAACTCTATTTTACCTTTTCTACTATTACTTATTAATAATTTCTTTTCTTTTCATTATTCTTCCTTCTTATAGTTAAAATTAGGTCTTGATCGTCAGTCACTTCTTCATTCTTCGTTGCGTTAATGTCTTTTGGTTATAAATTCTACATAGTAATCTTTTGCGATCAATCTTGGCATGTGGATTTTAAGCTTTATTTTGCTTTATGGAATGTAGATCACTTTGATCTTGGTTACTAATGTTTTACTTTTTTTTTTTCGTTAGTTATTAGGTCGAACTTGGATTACTTGATCACTTCAGCTTTTCATCATGTCAGTGTTTTCTCAAGTTGATCGTGGATTCTTATGCTTTCAAGTCAGTAACTTTCGTGAGCTATTACTGGTAACTTTGTAAGTGGTTTTAAACATAAGAGCTTTCTTTCATTCATTGTCTACCTTTTTATTTATTAACCTAGTTCTTTCTTTTCTTTTATAGAGGGCTATTGACAATATCTTAGATATCTATTGCTAACTAGGTTCTTGTAAATTTTCATTAAAGGCTTCATATTTTCTTGAAGTCTGCCTTACCAATACTTAATGGAGCAGTATTGATGATAGTTATCAATATTCAGTAGAGCAATATTGATACTAGGTATTTAGATTAAATGGGAATAAGTATTTCCTCTTCTTGTCTTGTATATTCTTTTGACTTTAGGGTTCCCTCCTTTCTTTAATGTAAGTGTCTTTTGTAGGTCCAGGGCAGTTGTCAAGTGGATATTAGGTCTTTTACACGGTATTCAAGTTTAGTAGTTTGGGTAATGGTGAGAATACTTCATCATGGGTCAAATATGTGGATATTCTTTTAGCAATCGTGTTAATCTTCTATCATCAAAGAGCCTTAATCGAAGAAATCGTTTTCTTGAAATTGCTAGTTCCAAGCCTTGATATATGTATGAATTTTAATTCAACAATGTAATAAACAAATAATTGATCTGGGATTCAGCACCCAGTAGCTATAACAAAAATACTAATGATAATTTCAATAATAATACCAGGGAGTACTATAACTCCAAATAATAATAATAATAATAATAAACACTAGAAAGTACTATAACTCTAAATAAAATTTTAATATACCGGGAAGTACTATAACTCCTAATTAATCTACACTAGGATTAATTCTAATAAAAATAATAATACTAATAATTTTTATGCACACCAGGACACATTTTTGCGTCATGTCTCATAGGCAAGCTCACTCTTTGTATATAACAAAGTTTTTTTTGGCATATGGCTTATTGGCAGGCTTACCAACTTGCTTTTTCGCATAATGGCTAACAGATAGTGCCATCTTCCTAATATCTCTTTGGCATACGGCTTACTGATAGGTCTTACCAATCCAAAGATAATTTCCAAGATAATTCTAAGGTTATTCATATTAAGGCGATTTTTTGATTGTCTTCACATAGTTTATTGAATGTCTATTTTAGATAAGTATTTTCTTTAATCACCTTCATCATTCTTCATAATTTTCCACTTAAATACGTTTGTCTTTGCTAAGTTAATCACTTATCAATTGAAGTTGTCTAGTCTTGAAGATCTTATCATGGGTTTGCACTGCCTTCATATTGGTTTGCATTCCTTTATACCTTAGGTATTGGATGGATGCTTTTAAAACTTCGGTATATAACAGAGCTTCTCCTTTTAGATAAATAACTTCTTCAGTTTTATTACTTGTACTCAAGTTTTAAATCAGGCTTCTTATTTTAGAGCTAATTTCAACTTTTGATTAGGGTTTTGGTTTTTCCATCATTTGACCACTTTCTAGAGTGATTAGTAATAGAATTCTTGTAGTTTATACTTCTTTGATTGCTTCTTTACAACCTTTGGTTTGTATATTGGTCATCAAAATAAGTTGTAGTTGTATTAAATAGAATGTCAGAAAAAAAATATATATATATATATTTTTTTAATAATAAGGCTTGATATCTCTATCTTCTGTCAGTTTAAGCTTCAGTTAAATAAGCACAACTATTTGATAATTTTCACAAATACTATTTAATTTGTTTAGTAATTTAAAAGTTCATTATGGATACATTTCCACATAAATCATTTGTATTAGCATCTAAAATCTATTATGCTGATTTACTTTATTAATTAATTTGCATTTAAATATTTAGAATATATATTTTGTCTATTATGCTCGGGCTAAAATTGTTTATTCGCTAATGTCTGGTCATGTGTCAAAGATATATATTGTATATACATAACCAAGTTCACTATAGCTAGTTTTCTTTTAAAATTAAATATTTGGGATTGATTATATTCCCATGATTCTAACTTAAGGTCTGCCAGTATAATAAATTTCATTGTTGTTTGGCTAGTTCAACACATGTTAGGTGTGTTGTTTATCAGTTATATATTAAGCGTTACATATTGTCTTTGCTTATTAAAAGTATGTATACTTTAAATATGTTGTTAGTAGTATATATAACAGATAGTTAGAGAATAATAGTTTTTCTAATTAAGGTAACTATTAATATATCGATATGCAACATGTATTCTGCTTAGGGCATAGATTATACTTTGATTTTAGTTATGCCAGGAGTATAATTGACTTTAGATTTTGTGCTAGTAAGTTGACTTTCCGGGATAATTTTAGCTTTCCTGGTGGGATGTTTTGGCTTTCTGCCAGAAGACACCAAAATGTTACAATGCTATAGCCTTCTTGGTCAACATGTAGCAAGGTAACAAGGTCACCCAGTACAGGGACCCTGCTATTGGGGTATACATGGGGTGGAAGTAGAATATGCACTACTTCCACTAGCAGGAGGCAAACGGTTCAACATAAGGACAATATATAAGTTAATACTTTATTTATTATAGGTCAAGGAGGATAACCTCACCTACTAGGATTACCCTAAAGGGAGTATATCACTTTATACAAGGACAAGAATAGTAAGAAGGTAAGGCTAGATACTATGAGAGGGTAGAGAATTCTTTAGCTTGAGTAGAAGGGGCAAAGGCTTTCTTTTTATAACTTTTCTACACATAAGAGATGTAATGGCTAAACCATGTAAAAGGCACTCAGAGGCACTTGTATAAAGGCACTTAGAGGTACTTGTGCAGAGGCACTTGAAGGCACTCATACAGAGGCACTTGGAGGCACTCATGCAAAGGCACTTGGAGGCACTCATATAGAGGCACTTGGAGACACTCATACAGAGGCACTTGGAGGCATTTGTGTAGCATTACTGTGCCATATATAACTAGCCAATAATATTTCTATAGCTAATATAATAATAAAGATAATAGAGATGTGGCAACTTAGTATAGTGGTCTAGTCGTCACTCTCTCTAAGTAGCAGGTCTAGAGTTTGAATTCCATAGACAACAATTTTCGAAAATTAGGCTTGTGTTTAGTTAATAGCTATGCTTATCGATTGGATCTAATCTATAACTTCGGTCACACCATTTAGTAATGGAAGCAATGACACAATAAATCCGAAGAACTAGCATAACCGAAAACCCATTTGGGAAGTCCTGAGTTAGGAGTAGCAGTGATCTATGATAGTATCACAAGAGGGCTGAATTTGAACCGGGGCCTGAGATCAGAGAACCGAGCGACCAGGTCCTAATAGTGTACATCTATTTACCCAGCAAGATGTTAGATAAAGATCCATACTGTCTGAAGATCCATGCATTTTCAACCAATCATCATTGACCTCTGATTAAATTAGCCGAACTAATTTTGAAATTTTTATAAAACTTCTAGTGGCGATTTCTTAATAGCTACTTGATTAAATTTAGTAAATTTTTTTTTATTTTAATTCTATATCTCTGTAGAATTAAAATAAAAAAAGGTTCATTGAAATTGGATAGATGGCTGTCAAGAAATCGTCGTTAGAAATTTAAAAAAGTGTAGAATATCTTGGGAGAAAAAGCTAAAATCAGGTAAATTTTTCTTTTTTTGTACTTTAAAAAAGATTTCTTGACAAACATCCATCCAAATTTGATGAAGATTTTTTTATTTTAATTCTATGAATTTATAGAATTAAAATAAAAAAATTTTGATCGAATTTTGATAGCTAGTTGTCAAGAAATATTCATTGAAAGTTAAAAAAATTTAGCCGCAGCATCTTTTTTATAAATGTCTAAACTTTGAATGAAGATTACTCAGCATTTACCTGGTCAAATTCGATCAAAATTTTTTTATTTTAATTCTATGAACTTATATAGTTGAAATAAAAAAAATTTGATCAAATTTGATCAGTTAAATGCTGAGTAATCTTCATTCAAAGTTTAGGCATCTATAAAAAAGATGCTGTAGCTAAAATTTTCTTTAACTTTCAATGAATATTTCTCGACAACTAGCTATCAAAATTTGATCAAAATTTTTTTATTTTAATTCTATAAACTCATAGAATTAAATTAAAAAAATTTTCGTCGAATTTGATAAGTTGAGTTTATTGCAATTGGTGCTCTTTAAATGTATAACGATTTTCGTGCAAATATATTTTTTTGAAAATTTGTTGAAATTACCATGCAAGATTCTAATATTAGAAAGTATTCACAAATAAACATTAATTGAAAATTTGACAGTATGTCTGTATGCAGTATGCAATATTATGTATATTAATTAATTTAATTTTATACAATCAACACTATTTAAATACACAAAATTTTATTTATTGTGATGACTAAATATTTGTGAATAAAAAAATCTATGCATTCAGATAGTATTTAAATTTGAATACAATCAAAAAATTTTGACTATACAGCAGCTTGAATATATATTAAATATACGTATAAGTTAACATCACAAATTAAAAATAAAAAAATTTAAAATTTTATTTGTTAAATAATAAATGATAAAAATTTATAACACCAATATAATTATGCAGAAAAATAGAAAATTAAAAAAAAATACTAAGTAAAATTGGCTGACTTTTTTTTTATTGCCTTATTATTATTATTCAATTCGCAAGCAATTAATTATTACAGCTTTAATTTATATTGCCGATTTAATAATACTATTCGTTGTCATTCATATTTGTCTATTCAGTAAACTCATATTTATACCTAATAATGATAATATTAAATAATAAGTTCAAATACTTTTTAAAATTAAATTAAACTTACGACATGTATTTTTATTTTTTCCAGGCAAATTTAAGCAGAGATCCTTCAACTATTAACTAATAAATTTTTTAGTTGACCAATGGTTTGACCAACCTTGCGCAGTATATATATATTGTATCTAGAATTTTGCTGTTCTAATTCAGAATCGGGTTACCCAGCTTTGGAATTCTTAAACTAAGTACCCAGCTTAAGAATTATAATTATAATAATATACTAACCCTAACTCTAATCTTACTAATTCTCAAGCCAAGTAATCTGTTCAAGAATTTCAAAGCCGGGTGATCAGATTTTGAATCAGAACAATCAGATTCTAAATCTGGCAGATTCCAATCTGTGGTATGATATATATATAACTATATGAAGCTAATATTTTAGACTCTATATTACTATACTTCTATGATTTGATATCTGAATACTAGATAATCCTCAATGCACATAATGATTTGACTCTGATTGTGTTTAATAAAATTATTCCTCAAATGTTTGCTGATTTTGTGAGGAAAAAAAAATAATAATTAGATAGAAAATACTACTGACAGAATGTCAAAAAAAAAAAAAAAAGCACTCTACTAATCATATCTAAAAGTTATAAAAGAGTTGGTTTTAGTATTATATCGCCTTGTAATTAGCATTAGCTTAAAAATTTCTTTACACTTATCTTAGCTAAATTCTCATATAATAAAAGTACTCGATCTTTTTTTTTTTTTTTTAACTTTTAATAAAAAAATGAATATAATTGACATAATTAATAAAGATAGTTGCAAAAATGACCCAAATGACTATGATTCAGATAATCATGATTCGAAGACTATAATTCGAATAATCATGATTCAAATAACTATGATTTGGATAATCATGATTCAAATGATCATGATTCAAATGATAATGATCCAAATGACTATATTAAAGAATATACTCATCTTGAATTAAATACATACGAAGAGTGGATCAAAAATACTCTTTTTAATATTTCTGGGGCCCATTATATTTGATATACCAGACAGGATAATCGAGAATATGAATTGAATGAAACATATCAGTGTCATTGTGCTGGAAAACCCAGAACCAAAACTAAAGTTGTAAGTCAAGCTACAACAAGTTTACCTGGGCGTAACAATCCTAGACCAATCCAAAAGCCATCTAAAAAGTAGGATGTAAATCCTACTTAAAAGTATTAAAATCTTGAGAGAAGGAAGAAACCTTGGTTCATATTGTTCATTATATGCTTCATAATGGACATTCTCCTAGAACAAATAAAGATCTGCGTAATATCCATTTATCACAAGTAGCAAAAGAATGAATCCAAGAAAGAGCAAGAGATGGCATGAAGCCAGCACAAATAGTATCAATGTTTTATCAACGTGTTAATAAAAATTATGATATTGATGATTTAGACTCTTTACCTTTAACCCAAAAAAGAAATGCATATCTCTCTTATATAGATGTTTACAATATAGTTCGTGATGAGATAAAAGGTGTTATTTTTTTAGATAATAGTAATCAAGGTTATAGTGAAAACACATCTATTACTGAATAGATTGCATTATCACAAGAAGACAGGTCATACACCTGCAGTAATCTAATCTGGGGCTCAGAGTTAGATTATCTATATGGATTTCAAACAGAATTCCAAAAAAAATTATTAAAATATAAAAGTGCTCAAACTGTATATATAGATAGAATACATAGAACAACATCGCATAATACTCATCTTTTTACCATAGTTATACACGATAATAATGGTGAGCAAAGTGTTCCTGTTGTATATTTAATCTCAGAAAAAAAAGCAAGTAATATATTAGTTTACTGGCTTACAAATATAAAACATCAAAATAAAGGTTGGGAACCTTATACCTTTTTTACTAATTGCGATGATGTATAGCAAAATGCTATCAGTATGGCTTTCCCTAATGTGAAAATCTTGCTTTGCCAATAGCATGTAAAAAATGTCTAGCAAAAGAATAAAAGCAAGATTAAAGCTAATACTAATTTTTTTCAGGCTTATGACGATGGTGTTTATAAGCGATCAAAAAGCAAGTAGTACAAAAAGTTGCATTAGATGAGCTTAATAATATTATGTAGCTTCGTGATACTTCTCAAGTACAAAATAATCTTGATAATTATTTCTCTCGATGGGTTAATCTTGGCGAATCAACATGGGCTAAATATTTAAAAAATGAATTTTAATAACTATGAGAAGTGGGTTGATGCATATAGATTATATAAACACCAATAAATAAATACAACAAATTTTATTAAATCATGGCATAAAAAGCTTAAATATACTTATCTAAGTGCTAAGCAAAATTATCGAATTGACACTTTAATTTGAACTTTACGGGCTGTCTTAACTGATGCAGAATTTGAGTGTAAAGCTGTCAATTTGATGATCGGAAGAATAAAGCCCCATCAAAAAGAACAACAACATCGAGAACTTGCAGATCAAAATTTAGAAAGCTTTGCAATGCCTGGTAAATATTATTATTATGTGAAATCATCTACAAATAATGATAATAATTATGAAGTTAATATTAAGAATAATGTGCAAAAAAATATTAACATGAAACTAGCGCACTTTGAGTGCACATGCCCAGACTATAAACTTTGTAGAATGGCATGTAAACATATTTTCTCTATATGCCAAAAATATTACCCTATGCTATGCTAGCATAAGAGGCTTTATTTCTCCAAGAAATAGATGAATTTAAGCTTGAGAAAACTATTGATGTCTTTTTTGAGGATTGGGTAAGTGCAATCCATAAAGTTTGGGATAAGAATGACTAAAAAGATAGGAATCAAATAACCACTACTAATTTGGAAGCAATTGTTAATATGGGAATAAAAAGAAAATCAAAAATCGCCATATATGATAAATGCCCTATTCCTAGTTTTGAGTTACAAGGAACAAATTATTCTATTGAAAGGCAAAGAAATAATAGTTAATTAATTAATAAAATAAAGATAAAAATAATAAAAAAAAATCTATCTAAAAAATTTCATTAGCTTAACCTGGAAATTTTTTGAAAAAGTTGGTCCTGGCCAGGTTGAGAAAAAATATTAATATTGTATGCCTAATCTAATTAGTAGTGTTCAAAAATTATACCTTTTTTTTCAAGAGGAATTCGTTGTCTTATAGTTACTACAATAAGTAAAAATAAATGTAATATAAATATAAAGATCTAGAAGATTTTTTTTTTTCTTTACTGTTATTAGAACGTATTAGTAGCGTTCAAAAATTATAACTTTTTTTTTGGGTGGAATTCATTGTCTTATAGTTACTGCAATAAGTAAAGTTTGCAAGATCTTAAAGTATATATAACATAAATATAAAGATCTAGAAGGTCTTTTTTTTTTTCTTTACTGTTATTAGAACGTCTTATAATCTATCTTTGTGCAAAAGAAAAAAAATCGATTACTTATATACTTAATTATAATTGGTTGAGCATGCATGGATATTCAGATAATGTAGATCCTCATCTAACATCTTGCTGGATAAATAGATATACACGGTCTTAATGGCGAAGGACACACCAGCCGGACTGCCAGGTTGTCGCACCGGAGGAAAAAATGTATGCTTCGAAAGTATGTATCAAGGGGAGGGCATCTTTCAGGCACCTAAAGCCTGGGCAGACTAACCTTTCCGAGTTGTTAGCTGGAAGTAAGGGAGGAACTGATAAAGAATCTAGGTAAGAAAATGGTTTAAATATGGGTACCAGGGTTGTTGTGAACCTATACAAGAGCAGAAGTAGATAACAGGTCTAATTAGGAAGGTTGTAGTTTGTTGGATTGGATTGCGGCAGCACCCTTGAACATTAAACGTGGCTTGAGATACAAACTTGGTTACAGCAGCATAATTGGTACTAGTTAGATAGGGGTTTAATAGTTAGCCCTAACCCCGAGTACATAGATCAAGCTGTGGCAGTAGGTTACCAAAGTCTGGATAAATACATGAGTAGGACATGTACCCTAGCAAAAAGTTAGTTACTGGCTTCAATGTTGAGGTTCAGTGTGGTTCCATAATAAAAGTGGTGCGGCTATCATATTTAGAGCTTAGTAAAGCAACCGGGTAGAGTTAGATGTTTTAGTAATCATTAGTTCTATGGTACTGGCACCTGTCGTTTAGAAATAGTTCTCATATGCTATTTGCTGACAGGCTTAGAGTTTATCATTTACCATCTATATTAGTTAGCTAGCATCATTTGTACATATAAATTAATTACTAAAATAAATACCTGGCAAGATATGCCAAAGTTAAATAATAATAATAATAATAATAATAAAGATAATAACTAATACTATACTAATAAATATAACTAATATTATATATACAAATAATAAACTATAATTTATACAATATTATATTGGGGTTAGGGTCTTGTAGCCTAGTGGTCTGGGTGCCTAACCCTCCACAAACGAGGTCAACATTTCGACTACAGCTGGTGCTAATTAATTTAATTAATTATCTCTGTAACCTTTGGAAGCTTTCGAATGCAAAACCCTGTGGCAGTAAGACTATGTGAATTTATATTTGGCTAATAAAAAATTCTTGGAAGGAGCCTCGAGTCATGGAGAAGACTAGGCACTATGTGTGACATAGGTCACAGAAGGTATTACTGCAGAAAGCTATGCGTGTGAATCCACAATTGGCAAGGTAACACCAACAACCCTAAGGCGTCATTGGGATCTTGATTAGGAGGATGGCTAAATGTGGTATATCCAGAAATGGTGAGAGAAGCGGTAAACATTGTATAAGAGAATGGCTTTACCAAATATAAAACACCTCTGGCGCAAGAAAACAAGGAAAACTTGCTAAAAGAAACCTTGAAAGTATAGAAGCAGGTGATTTGGTGGTACAAAAATAAAGACAGGCTAGGAAGTAATAGTTGTACAACCTATATGGAAGTCTATGACAAAACATGGCAGAGGCGTGGGTCCTGGGTTACTGAATTGTAATAGTAATTAAATGAGGTACTTAATTCCCGTCCGAAGGATTCAAACCCTATATCACCATACCAATAGGGAGTACTATAAAAGGATCGGTAGCCTAATTTGGTGGTGTATGATATTAACGCTTGAGAATCGTGAAATAGCATCCTGGTTGCAGTAGCAGCTTCCGTACCTGGCTTGAGATACAAAATAGGCTCTTAGAGTAACATCTCGAGAACACCAAACTGGAAGCATCAAGGGCGCCCACTCAAGAGATACCAATTTGGAAGTGGTACAAGAAACGAATTAGGAGTAATGTGATAAGTACTGAGGGGTAGAAGTTGGCTAATAGATGTTGTACAGTAGTATATAAGCAGAATATATATGATAATTTAGGTTTGGGAACCATCCGGTGATTTAATAATTGGTCTGGTCAAAAGGAGTAGTTACTAAGAAGGTAAAATCTCATATAGCAGGTTACACATAGATACTAAGTTAGTAACCAGATGAGTCTTATCTGTAATAATTAGATAGTTGTAAATATATGTATGTATACTTGTAACTATAATACCTCAGAGTACTAATAAACAGTTAAGGCAAGACTGCCAAATTATTAAAAAAAAAAAAAAAATTAAGAAGTTACTTTCACACTATATACAAAATTGTAAGTATCCAAATTAACACTCATAATATTTCAAATTATTTAGAAAAAAAACTGTAGTACAACTACTAAAAGAATTTGGATATTCAGATTCTATTATAATGTTGATTATGAGACACAAGTTTTAAAAAGGTCTTGCTATATATGAATAACCAAAATTAGTAATACAATATAAAAATATTAATAAATTTTTTAATATACTAATATATATTTCAAATAAAGCATTGAAAGGTAAGGGAGGAGCCATTTATCAGCTGATTAGGGCTTATTAAGTAGGTTACCTCTCTACTAGTATATAAAATCTAAAAACAATTTTTGTATTTTTTTGTACATATTTTAAAAATTTTTATATAAAATTATGTACAACTTATATGTTAATTAGAAAAAATTGTGCATACTAAAATAAAATTGTGTACATGTAAACACTGTGTACATAAATTTTTTACACTGCTCTTTACTCTACCTAATAATAAATCCAAAATTTTGATTGGCTAAAAAATAAAAATTTTATATCTATATTATTAAAAAAATTCGTTATTTTTACTTAAAATTTAACTATAGATATTTTGATAAATATTAATTAAAATCAACTAAAATTTTTATTATAGATAGTGTATATATTCTTATATTATATATAAAAATTTTAACTAATTTGGTTTGGTAGTTTTCAAAAAATTGCTTATATATGATAATTAATTTTTTTAAAAAATTAACTATTTATACAAGCGATTACTTGAGAACTACTAAATAAAATCAGCTAAAAGTTTTATATATAATAGAAGAATATATACACTATTTATAATAAAATTTAAGTTGATTTAAACCAATATTTATTGAGATAACTATCATCAAAGTTTGAGTAAAAATAGTAAATTTTTTTATTTATTGATTATTATAAAATTTTTATTATTTTTATTCAAACTTTGATGATAAATATTTTGATAACTATTGATTTAAATCGGCTCAAATTTTTACAATATATAATATTAATATTATATATAAAAATTTCAGCCAATTCAGTTTGGTAGTTCTTAAAGGTAGAGAGTATATAGATCATTTTTATTAATAGATGAGTGACCAAAAATATTTTTACTGCAAATTAAAAAGTTGCTACATATAAAAGTTAATTTTTTACTATGTAAATCATATTTATATAGTAAGTGGAATTGTTTAGAGTCTATTTTGCGGAGTGATCACAAATTGGCCAATCAAATCACGTGATAATCATAAGTAAAATGGGGTCATAAAGATAAAAACAACTATATCTTGTGATTAACTAGACCAATTTTAATGATTTGACCACTATTAAAATCAGAAAACTCTTCTCTACAATTTTATTAAAAAATTTAAAATAGTTACTTAATAAAAAATTTCTTTATTATTAAATATAAAATTTTTTAGCAACTAGTTTATTAATAGAAATGATCTACATACCCTCTACCTTTAAGTAATTGCTTGTATACAATAGTTAATTTTTAAAACTAATTGACTATCATATACAAGTGATTACATGAGAACTATTAGATAAAATAGGCTAAAATTTATATATATTATAAAAGAATATATATACTATCTATTATAAAAATTTAAGCCAATTTAGATCAATATTCATTGAAATATCTATTATTAAAATTGAGTAAAAATAGTATTTTTGCTATTTTTATTCAAAATTTGATAGTAATTATCTTGATAACTATCAATTCAAATTGGCTCAAATTTTTATAAAATATAGTGTCTATATTATTCTATGATATATAAAAATTTTAGATAATTTGGTTTGGTAATTTATAAGTAATTGCTTTTATATGATAGTTAATTTTTTTTAAAAAATTGACTATCATACATAAGCAATTACTCAAGTACTACAAGACCAAATTGGCTAAAATTTTTATATAGAATATAATATTATTGCTACTACCTCTATTAAAAATTTGAGCCAATTTTAATTACTAGTTATTAAAATATTCATTATCAAAGTTTAAGTAAAAATTGTAAAAATTTTATATTAAAAAAATTTGCTATTTTTATATATACAGTTAACTCCCTCTAAGTGCATGTTGCCAGGACCAGTACTTTGATCTGCATTTAGAGAAAACCTGCAATTAGAGAAAAATTAAAATTGTTAAAAATTTTATTAATAAAAAATATAATAAAATCTTTAAAAATTAATAACTTTTGATCTATTGATCCAATTTGGATGATTTAACTACCAAAATGATTCTCTTATAGAGATGTTTCTAATAAATCTAAAATTAATTACATAATCTCGCTCAAGATCATTAATAATTTGTATTATATTCACTATAGTAAATATAATACAAAACATTAACTATCTCAAGATCACGTGATCCTATTTGGTTAATTTTAGATTCATTAGAATTGTCTCTATAAGAGGATCATTTGGTAGTTAAATCATCCAAATTGGATCAATAGATCAAAAGTTATTAATTTTTAAAAATTTATTATTTTTATAATAATAATTTTTATTTTTATTTTTTTGTTTTTATTTTTTTTAATATTAAAGGTGAGACCATGCTCTTATCTAATAATAATTTTTATAAAATATTATATTATTATATATTATTAGTTTATATTATTATTAAAAGAAATAAAATATATA
>CAJVPY010003209.1:0-14503 GCA_910591965.1 Dentiscutata erythropus | reverse complement strand
ACTATATATTTATTTTATTTTAAAATTATATTTAAAAATTTTATAAGTTTATTCCTGTGCATTATTGCATGGGTTTATAACTAGTTCATTTAAAAAAAATATTTATCAAATTCTATCAGGTAGGTGTTGAGAAATTTTTGTTCAAATTTTAGAAAAAGTTTTGTCAAGGCTATTTTCTTAGAAGGTGACAGAAATTTTTCCTAACTTTGAATGAAAATTTCTCAACAACTTTCTAATAGAATTTGATAAATATTTTTTTGAATGATTTTTATAAAATATTAGAATTCGCTTAAAAAATTTTACCAAATTTTAACAAGTAGTTGTTGGGAAATTTTTGGTCAAAGTTTAGAAAATTTTTGCCGCAGCATTTTTTTTTAAAATTTCTCTAAGTTTGGATAAAAATTTCTCAACAATGAAATTTGATGAAAATTTTTTTAAATAAGTTTAGTCAATTTGAATAATTTTATTTAAAAAATTTCTATTGAATTCCATTGTATAGTAGTTGAGAAAATTGAGAAAAATTTGTGATCTTTGACATGTGCAGATCACATGAAATTATACATGCAAATAATATGAAATTATACATGTCTATAGACAGTCCAAGTTGGCTTTGAGCTAAGTTACATAATTAGCTTGGAGCTGGTCTCATCTCTAGTATTGTAGTTTTTTTATTTTATTTTAATGCTACAAGTATATAAATTAAAATAAAAAAAATTTATTAAATTTGACCTAGTAGTTATCAAGAAAATTTTAACTAAAGTTTTAAAAAAACATTAAAATTCTTTAAAATCTGAAAAAAATAGCTATAACTATAATTTTTTAGTGTTTAAATAAAGGGTTTTATAATTTACCACCATGGCGATATATCACCACCCTGATCAACCAATTAGAATGCAAGATCAGGTGTAACATGAAATTGAAGCAATTATGATTTTTCTTCAAAAATCAGCTATAGCACAAAATTTTGCCTATGAAACTATCTCTCATGCTCTAACAAAAAAAAATTTCTCTCAAAATTTTGGGTTAGAACCTCTTTGCTAAAGCGCTCTACCCTAACACTAACCCTTATCTAACCCTACCCTCACCCTAACCCTAAACTGACGAATTAATTTTATTGTTTTGATTTAATGTTACACTCGATCTTATAGGGTGCGATACATCACATATGCGATAAAATATAAAATTCTTAAATAAAAATATCTCAATAACTACTAGGTCAAATTTAGAGAAATTTTTTTATTTTAATTCTATAGAGGTTCTATAGATATGTAGAATTAAAATAAAAAAATTTTATTGAATTTAATTGAGTAGTTATTGAGAAATAATTACTATAAATTAAAAAAAAAGTACAGTTTTTCTTTTACAAGAGATATTAAACTTTAAATGCCAATTTCTCAACAACCACCTGATTAAATTCAATGAAATTTTTTGTTTTAATTTTAAATATTCGTAGAATTAAAATGAAAAAGGTTTCATTGAGTTTGACATGTGGCTGTCGTAAAATAATTAATTCTATTTTAAAAAAACTTTAAACATATGTATTACAACCTTAATTGTTAAATTTTAAATAAATATTTCTTATAATACTTCATCAAATTCGATGAAATTTTTTTTATTTTAATTCTGCAAATTTAGAGATCCAATCTGGATTAATCAATTATCCATTTATCTAAATCTGAATTTGGTTTAGTTGTTATTGAGAAATTTCCATTTAAAAAGTTTATATATTGCAATTTTATATTTATACTGTAAACAAGTGTTTTTTAATAACTACCAAACCAAATTTGATAAAGTTTTTTTATTTTAATTTTACAGTTTTGTAGAATTAAAATAAAAAATTTTCATCAAATTTAAAAAGTAATTATTAAAAAATATTTATTTAAAGTTTAGTAATTAAAGTTATAATGCATGTATTCAAATTTTTTTAAAATATAATCAATTATTTTTACCAACTATATAGTCAAAGTCAATGAAACCTTTTTCATTTTAATTCTACAAATAATTAGAATTAAATTAAAAAAATTTCATTGAATTTAATCAAATAAGTGTTGAGAAATCTAAGAACATATATCCAAACTGATATATGGCCAATTAGATATTATATTAAATTTTAATTAATTAGCCAACCGTAACGACAATATCAATATTAAAAACTTAGTACGCAGAGCGCACAACAATTTTAAAATTTGGTGCGCAAAGCGCACATAATTTTAATCTGAATTTTTTTCACTGTTGCACATATGCTGCTGATATTCAGCAGGTATTTGGCGGATCTATGACAGACTATCGGGTACATAACAGGAAACTTGTCTTCCGGTATGAACCCGATATTCATTGGTTCAACCTGTGTAAAGCGACGAAAGCAATATAATAAAAGAAATAGGCCGAGTAAAAAGCCATATAATGGTTGTTCCTATTTATATTTTTTAAACTATATTGCTGAGTGTTGGTTATTCTGTTTTCATTAAAATTAATCAATACGAATAAAATGAAGTTAAATAAATGGATATGGACTCGAATAGATTGAATACATATGTTGTAAGTGGGAAAGGAATCATAATAGGTTCGGAATCCACTTAGTTTAGAACGGGAATAATTATACTAAAAATTCAAACCCTTTAAAAATTCCGAAGCAACCTAACTACAGTGACAATGGGATAGCTAATTGCAGAATTTCGAACTAGCGACATATTAGTATCGATATGTATTTCAAAGTTTTAGGTTAGCGCCATTTTTTTAGCCAATCAAATAAATTTTAATAAAAATAGAAGAACTCAGCGCTCAGCATACAAGACTAGTTTTAAATATAAATAGAAAAGTAAATACTGTAACAACCTTTATACGGGTCTTAGATTCGTTTTGCTCAGCCTCATTGCAAATCAGGCTTTTTCTTGCATTATAAACGTATTGCCAAATTTTTTTTGACTTTTAGCTTCGTTTCACCTAGATACTGTTTAAATCCCGTTTACACTATATACGGTATATTTATTTAGTCACATTTATATAACCTAATTATTAATTCTTTCACGAAATTACACATGCTAATGACTTCGCTGCTCATTAAACTAATTAATAATTAAATACAGCTAATGACATTACCAATTAAAATTAGGAGCAGGTATTTTAGAAAAATCATGTTTGATGATAACAAAATTATTTTAGCATTAATATGTATGGACTCTAGAGCCGTAATATGCGGTATAATGGTTCAAGTAGTAGCAATAAAATCTGGACTTTATATTATACACTATAATGCGAAAAGGTAGAGCAAAAATGGATAAATTAATTGAATAAATTTTAAAACTTGATATTAAGAAAAATGGTTAGTCGTGCCATAAAAATGTCGCGGTCTCATGATTACCGACCTCTCCCGACCTGAAAACTCAGATTACACATTACATTAAAATACTAATAGCTTTTTAAATTTACGTAATAATTTAACTTTTAGTATTTTAAATGTAATGCGTAATAGTGGGTCGGAAGAGGTCGATGATCACGAGACCGCGACATTTTTATGGCACGACTAACCCACCTTATTAAGAAATTTATTAATTTACAAATGTATAAAAGTATGTTTATCATTATTAACAAAGGTTTCATCATAAATTTGAAATTTTGATTAATAAGACAAGAGCTATTGTAATTTTCGTGCCCCCTAAATTTTATATTATTGTTAAGATTTGAATGTAATACATACTTCAATGATCATAAGACATATCAGTCACCCCTATTTTTCTACCATTTATCATTCGCAAACAACCCCGCCAAGTTTTAATCAAAATAGTAATATTATATAAACGTAGTATAATAATAATAAAATTAGAGCTATTAACGGCTTATTTGAAACTGGCTTCAGCTGCATAATGAAGCCAAGCTGACCAAGCCGATTGGACTGCACATTAGGATTGCAGCTTAAAGTTATAGCTTGACTATAGCTTGGGACTTTAAATTCTTCATTGGTTAATATTTAATACTATTGATCACTATTATCTACCACAGCTTTAGTCACGATTCAAGCTAAGGATTAAATAGCCATTGCTCATACAAGCCGTTAGTAAAACGATATGACAATGAGCTAACTGTAATAATGAAATATGTAACATGTGAAAATTTGGTATTGGTATCATCATGTGTAATAAATTAACCATAGTAATAGCTGCCGCAACAAAATTGACCGGCAGATCCTCGATTTTGGTTGGTTAACGGCCGAATATCTTCAAAAATCTGGCCACATTACATAATTGTTTACTAATCTCCGGCCGGAATTAACCTTTTAATTTTTTAATTACAAAAATAGAAATTTTTAAAAAATAAGCTCGAATTGTTAAAATTGGCCCAGGAACAATTTCACTTGGTGGGCGGCATTAGTAAAATTCTGAGTAATTCCGGCCAATTTTTTGAACGTCTCTCTTAGCCAATCAAAATCGAGAATATACCGGTCCAATTTTGTTACGGCAGCTATGGTTAATTGTGTATAAATATCGGGTTGCTACGGTGTGTTACAAATACACTTTACACATAATAGATAGTTTTTTTTTTAAGCCTCGTGGCTGCACTCAATCCTTGCTAGGGAAATGTACCATATTGATATTATACAATATGAAATATATATACTGTTATTGAATAAACAAGCTGATTGTTTGAAAAATGACCAAAGTTTTCCAAATATTAACGTTAAATAACCATTAACATCTAAAAGATTACATCTTGAATATTAACTTCTTTCAAAAATAATTAGCTGTTCTTATCTAAAATGAGTTCATCAAAATCTGAAGAACCGTTAATTAAAGATCAAAAGATTTCAATCGATGATCTTAATCCGCACGGAGGAAAAAAAATTGTTAAATATGTTTTATCACCAAATATGCAATGTATTGCAACTTTGAGTGAAGAAGATAAATCAATTGTTGTATGGACCATTACGAATGAACTTATTGTCAACTATTATGAGTCATTAAACATTAATGATCTTGAAAGTATATTAAGCGCTTATAAATTTAGTGAATCCCTTTCATATTTTAAATTTGAAGATATGTTTAGCGGCGACTGGTTTGAAGGAATTTCAGATTGTAAACATGTGATATTTAGAGCGACGCTTTTTATTTTTGAAATTAATTTTGGTTAGTAAAAATTAATCAATCGCTAAAGTTTAATTATATTTTATATTAATAAAGTTTATTTTGCAGTAATTATTGATATTACGACTAAGTTAAGACAATTATTGAGTGCGCAAGGTCTAAAAGGATCGACTGAAACTTTAACCTTTTTAGAAAATGGAGATCTGGCAATTATCAAAGGGGATCCTATTTATCGGGCCTATATCTTCTCAAAATCAAAGTCTTATGGCATACATCAGTGGACATGCAAAAACAGTATTGAACTAGAAAAATTTGATATGTGCTCTGTTTTTAAAAATGGAAAATTGTTTATGGGTTTTGATAGACCACAAGTAATCATGCAATGGAACCTAATAACTCGGAAGTTTGATATGCAATATATTTTAAATTTGAATTTATGGACTACTTCGTTGCTAATGAAACTGAATAGTGACAATACATTGTTAGCAGTAGTTAGTTACGGAACGATCAGTGTTTATTTAACAAAATCTGGTAGAATGTTGGTAAATAGTAGGTATTTTTATATAAAATTATTTTAAATATTAAAATCAAGATTAATAATTTATTTAATAATTTAGAAAGTTTTGATGAATATTTGCATAATTTCTGTTTTATTGGATTGGGAAAAGAAGAACGTTTGTTTTTTTCTGGCTCACATTATTATACAGAGAGTTATAACTCTTATATATTGGATCCTCACACATGTACACTTGATAAGCCTCCAGACAATAATTTTTTACATGATTTTTATCCTGCAACATATCAAAATTACCAATCAATGGGCTCTATTAATATTGTTTCTGATTATATTATAAAAAATGATACAAATTATCTTACGATCCAAAGATTGTCTCAAAATGAAAATTGGAAAAATTATTTAGAGCGTAAAAAGCGTTATTATGGTAATACATATACATATTTCAATACAAATGAAATTATGCAATTTATAAATACTATTTTGGACAAGTATTATAAGTACGAGTCAAATCAAAATTTAAGCCAGGATTATTTAAATAAACCAGAAGTATATTCTAGTGAGCTATACAGTTGGATTATTTCATATGAAAGATATAACGATATAAGCTTGAGTATACAGTTAAAAGCCCAAATGGAATCTGGTAAAGAAATTGATGTAAATTCTTTTTCTTTATATTCTGGTATTTTTGAATATAAAGTGCTTGAAAATGGTGACATTTTATTGGTTTTTGATACTTGCATACAAGTCTATACAATAACTTCAGTAAAAGGTTCTAAAGAAGTTTCGAAGGAAAACTAATTTATTGTTGGACCGATAAAACCCTTACAGAAAGATCAAGTGATGAAACACCAAAAAAATCTATAATTAGTCTTCTTACTTCATTTAAAAATTTGGTTAAAAAGAATTTGAACATTGGCTTTGAAGCCTTACCACCACCAAGTTATAAAGCAAAAATTAAAAGGTTGCAAAACCTTTGGGGTGATACTAATAATAATCTAGACTATAAGGGATCAATATCATTAATATTATTATATGGAAAAGACATTTCATAAATTACTTTTAGGACATGAAAAGGGAAACATTTATGAATCACCTCTGGAAGATAATAGGGGATACATTGATGAATTACTTACTAGTTGTTATGAATATAGCTTGTCGACGTTTTAAAGTGGCGACATTTATAGCTTTATATTAATAATAAGCCAAATTACTTTTGCATTAGTAAGGTTAGATAAATATAATAGAAATCAAAGATATACTGAAAAATTTTTATCTAAGACCAATATGTTAGTTGGCCATATCGACACTAGTCGTTATCATATTGAAAATAATGATTCATTCTTTTTTAATTTTCAACATTGTGGAGCCTATTTTATCCCACATGACTTATTTAATACTTCATTTTTTAATTACTTATTTTTTTGGATTTTTGAAAAATGGAATCTCTTGAAAGAATCTTATCCTCGAATTTATGACATTTTAGCATTTCCTTACTTGCTATATTTATCTTATTTTACTATTTATCCCCAAGATACTGTGGTTTTAATGTTTTCATTATTAAATTTTGCTACATATTCTCCAAAATACTCTTATAGTGAACTATTTTGTATATAAGGTAATCCTTTTACTTCACTACTAGATACTTCTGATAATTATAAATGGTGGAATATTAAAGCACTTATCAACTTCAAGTGGAACACTTATGGAAGGTTTTATTATTTTATAATATGGGCAATATATTCTATTTTTATATGCTGTTTTTTAATTGTTTCAATGATTCCGAAGCATGGAATTTCTTGGAATAATCAATTAATCCTTTTGTTTTCAACTATTTTTTTTGGATTCTTTCATTTAATTTTCGAGATTCGCCAATTTATCTATCGACCAATAGCATATATAGCTAGTCCTTGGAATTGGTTTGGTATATAAAATTAGTTTAATAATTTATTATTACTAATATTTTGTTTTATAATCTAATTTTATCATCATATTTTGTAATCATAGATCTTGCTGCAATATTCTTTCCAACAATAACTTCATTAGTATGGTTATATGATAAAACACCACCAATTTGGAGTATAACTCTTGCTGCTTTTTTACTTGAAATTAAATTTTTATTATTTTTTCGTGCTTTAGAATACTTTGGAACTTATTTTGCAATTATGATTGGAGTGGCACAAAAAGTCTTTTCTTTTCTTGTTGTTTTAGCAATTATAGTTTTGGCCTTTGCATCTTTTATTAAGACCTACTAGCGAATATTCTTATAATCAGCCAAGTAATACTGATGATGTTAACAATCCTTGGAATCTTGTTTCAACATATAAATTAATTTCATCTGATGGCACTGTTGGAGGATCATCTTTTATTGAAACCCCAGATGACAATACAAATTTATTTTCATTATTTAGTACTTCTATATTAGCTGTATATTTTATGCTAACAGGTATTGTATATAATGAATTAAACAAATTAATTTTATTTTTATTTTAGGGGATACAAGTTCAGTTTCTTCATGGGTTTTAAAAGATAATTGGGTTTTAGTATTTTTGTTAGCTATATTTTCATTTTTTACAACAATTTATTTATTGAACCTATTTATTTCATTACTTGGAAATGCTATTGATGAAACAAATAATGAGGAATCATTTTTACAACTAAGAGGAGAGGTATAAAATTTTATTTAATTATAATTTAAAAGTAAAATAAAATATATTATTAATATACTTTACTATTAGATATTATCTGAAATTGAACTTTTTTGGATGTTACCTTATCAAAGAAGAAAGAAAAACTGGTTTCCAGAAATATTGTAATTAAATTTTTTTAACCGTATTACAAATATTATACTATAAATTAATATATAGTTTAAATTTTTAGATATTACAAAGTTTCAGTTAATGAACTCAAAAAATATGTAAGGTGTGTTGAAAATAAAGAAAATCTTCCTTCTGAGATTAAGAAAATTACTAAAATTGAGGATTCTGAAGAGACCTTACAAAATAAAATAAATGATATAAATGATGCATTGATAAAAATAAATGAAACATTAACAAATCAAGAAGCATTGACAAACAAAATAAATGAAACATTGACGAATCAAATAAATGGATAAAGGATTAAAAGATCCACTAGATAAAATTAATAAGTTAATTGAACTTATTGAAAAAACAGAATCAGAATGATAATTCTTCTAATAACAATTTTGAATAGTAATGTTAAAATAGAGTGGCATGATAGGCTATTGTAGATACGTATTATTGTTCATTATAGTTTCCATTTTTTTATTGTCTTTATTTTTTCTATATATTTATTAAATGATCAATGCAGACAATTGAAGTTTTTATCATTTACTTTATGATCAATACGGAACCAAAGAGCCACCGTAAATATAATATATAATCAACTACAAAGATGGCTCAAAAGATGACAAAGAGGTTTAGTCTAAGCAGTTCTATTAATGTAAAATAAATCTTAAACAATTTCCCTTATTTCTATTACATTAAATTTGCAAAACTACAAGATCCTTGGAATACTAAAAATTTTAAATCAAAGGCTGCTGTGTCACATATAACAATAAGCACTTAATCAAGATCTTAGTTATAGCAAAACTACCAAAGGAATGGTTTTAAAAGCTATTTACGGTGTAAATATTAATTATCTTGAACTAATAAATTTAGAGATTCTACAGAAAAGGTTTTAGAAAGAGTTTAAATACGTATGGAAATAAATGTCTTAGAGTCATTATGGCACATATGTAAAATACCCTCAAAATTTGAAAATTTTACGTTAAAACGTAAATAGTAATTTTGGCCAAGATAGTCAATGTTTTCCAGGTTAAGGTGCGTCATTATAATAAATTTATATGCCTAATAAAATGAATTAAAAAGTGAGAAGATGGGTTACCTGTGGGTAAAATGGGTTAGACGCATTGTTATTATAGATCAGAATGACGATAATTTTTTTTTATTTTTGGGCTCAAAATTAGGAAATCAATAATAAATTTTGTCATCAAAACTTAAATTTGGAGAAAAAAAATTAGTTAAATTTGACAAATACACTGTAATGACAAGCGTGGTGAGAAAACTATTAAAGAATTTATTAATGAGGTATTATTTGTTATATTGAAACTAGGCGCTTGAATTGTTTAAATGGAGTTAGAATAGATTATGCTATAACATATTATATTACTGATATTAACTTGTTACATGTTAATTATTGAGTAATTTTAATGCAATTCTTAAATTTCATTGTTTCCATTTATTTCATATTATAATTTATAGGAAAACAGGTAGAGCTTTGTATTAATGATGTTTAGTACTTAAAATCTGTTAAAAGTGGTCATCATCATGGGAAATACAACGTTGGATTATGTTATTTATATGGCCAAGGCACTGAAATGGACAGAAAGTAGGCATTTGTGTGGCTTATGAAGGCTGCTAAAAGCGGTAATTCCACAGCACAATTCAAGATTGGATATTGTTATACATATGAAGTAGGCACTACCTATAATAAAAAGGAGGCATCTAAGTGGTTTAAAGAATCTGCCGAAGATCCTGATGTATTAATACGATATGCTCCCGAAGATTTCATCCAATACTATATAAGGAATTTGGATGAAGAGGATGCACTTGAATGTCTTTTGAAGTTTGCTGAGAATTCCTCAGTTGCACAATATAACCTTGGAAATTGCTATAGAGATGGCATAGGTACAACTAAAGATGAAAAAAAAAGGCATTTGAATTGTATTTAAAATCTCCAGAAAGTGGTTATTCAGCTGGACAATATGAAGTCGGATTATGTTATCGATATCAGAAAAAAGCTGTTGAATTGTTACAAAAATATAAAGATGATTCATCAGAAAATTCTATGCTTGAAAATATCGGCAATAGCTCGTTAACACCAACACCAACAATCATATTTAATGAATTAAGAGTAATGATACAAATTGGGGAAAGTGGAAAAAATAAGTTCGCACCTGTATATTTAGCTAGATGGACGCGTAGTACTATAAATAGATATGTAATACTTCATGAGCTAAAAAATAAAGATTGCTATAATAAACTTTTGAAAGAGGTAAATATTTGATAATTTTAATAGCACCACACCTCTAATTTTGATATTTCCACACCCGTGCAGTTCATTTTTTAAAGACTTTTATTAAAGATATCTTGACACTCACAATTAAATCCGATTGCTTATCTTTTTTTTTTTGAATTCTTTAAATAAAAAAGTTCATCGAATTTAATTGGTTGGTTGTCGAGATATTTTTATAAATTTTTTAAAATTTTCAAACGTCGATTAAATATAAGCTGCAGCGAAATTTTTTAAGACTTTGATCGAAGATATCTCGACAACCGCTCAACGGAATTCAATGAACTGTTCTTATTTGAATTCTCAAATAAAAAAGTTCATCGAATTACATTAGGCGGTTGTCGAGATATCTTTGATCAATGTTTTAAAAAAGAGGATCTGCATGGGGAACATCAGTTCCCTATTTTTATATTTTAATAAAATTTATAACTTTAAAGTTAAGGGCATATTTTAATAAAAATCCAACATTTTGGCAATGTCATGGAATATCAGAAGATGAAACTACTGGCACTCATTATCTAGTCATGCAATATGTACGAATGGGGTCTTTACGTCAAAATTTCGATGCTGTAGCAAAAATGGAATGGAAGAAAAGATTAGATTTATTATCACATATTGCATCTCATCTTAAATTTATTCATTCACATAACATTATTCATTGTAATTTACATAGTGGTAATATATTTCAAACGAATTTACATAGCGCTTATATTGGGGATTTAGGGTTTGCAAGATCATTAAGTACGGAGTTAGGCGAAATTTATGGAGCTTTGCCATATAGAGCACCAGAAGTTTTATGTAAAGATCATTTCACCAAAGAATCGGATATTTATTCTTTTGGGATGATTATGCGGGAAATTTTTTCAGGGAAAGCTGTATTTTCTGAATATGAACGAGATGATTATATAAGACTTCCTGCAAAAATTTGTGACCGATTACAATCAACTATTTCAAAAGTACTACAGCGTGTTATGCAAATCTTTTGGGACAGTAACCCAGAAAATAGACCATCAGCCTCAGAAGTTGATAAAACAATTATAGAATGGGCATATAATAATGATGCAATCAATAGCAGCGAGTTTATTACTTACATCGATAATATAAACAATTCTATTTCGAATAATAACGACAATATAACACATACAAATATTTCAGATGTTAATGTCGATAATATAAAAAAAGAAACTATTTTGAATATTGACAATGAGAATAGCCTTGAACATTATTATGAAAATGATATGTCTGAAGCTGATGAAGAACTTCAAAAGGCAAATGGTGCTATTGATTACACTTTTTTATATCGAATATTTCTCGACTTTCCTAGTTCTATCAATAACTACTATACAGAAACTTTGAATCTCTTAATGCGCAGTAACTGCATAGTAACTATGTAGTTACGATTAAATTTAATAGTAATTATGTAATTACTACGTCGTTACTACGCAGTTATTGCGTATTAAGACATTTAAGTTTCTGTAAAGTATATCTGTATAACGATAACTTTTGTCTTAAGTTTTATCTTTAGCTTTTCATTTCACTATGCTTTTGGTCTTGGTTTTTTTCTTCCCATACTTGATCTTATTTTAGCAATATATCGTTTTCAAAATGGAACTTTACCGTTCTCTCTTGGCTATTTATATCAAATCGGAGATTTATTATATGTTAATATATCCGTAGCTTATATCCTTATTATATTAAATATTCTTCAAGATGAAACTTCGGTTTGGTGTTTACACAGTCTAAGAGATTCATTAAATATTAATAAATCTAAGAATAAATATAAAGCATTTATTTGGTATCTAAAATCTGCTAAAATGGGAAATACTTTTGGAACTTATATGGTCGGTTTTTGTTTTGAAAAAGGAATTGGAGTTGAAAAGAATGAAAGTGAGGCATTCTCTTAATACTAAAGATCCGCCGATATGTATGATCCTGATGGAACATTGCGATTGGTTATTGTTAAGAAAAAGGAATTGGAGTTGAAAAGAATGAAAGTAAGGCATTCATTTATCACTGACTTGGGTGATCCTGATGGATTGTATAGGACTGGTTATTGTTATCTTAATGGAATCGGTGTTAAAAGAATGAACCTATAGCATTCTATTATTTTCAAAATTCCGCTAAGAAAGGATGTTCTAAAGGAATTGGAATTCTTGGATATTGTTATAAAAATGGAATTGGAGTTGAAAAGAATGAAGAACAGGCATTCAATCGTTATAAAGAGTCTGCTGGTATGGGAAATATTAATGATATGATAAATCTTGGAAATTGTAATGGAACTGGAAGTGATCTGAAGATAGAAAACTATTAGTATCAAAGGTAAATAAACAATTGGTTAAATTAAATTAATACTCAGTTTTTTATATTTAAATTGAAATTTTTATGATTCAGATTATTAGGTCAAGAGAAGAAGTTCATCAGGTAATATAAGCTAAGGAAAGGTAACAAAATCATTTTCTATCCAATCAAAATTATTAATTATGTAGCAAATTTTTTTTTGCAAAACCTTGAATGAAGATAATAAGAACTATTCGACTAAAATTTATAAATTTTTTATTTTAATTCCATGAACATGTAGAATTAAAGTAAAAAAACGGTTCATGGAATTTGGTCAAGTTTCGTTCAAAGCTTCAAAAAAAAATTTAAAACTTTATTTTTGCTAAATAATTAATTATTTTTATTGGCCAGATAACGATTGTCAGCATGTGCTGCGGCTAGATATTTTAGCTTTCGATAGATGGATGTTTGTAGTTTAGTCGTGAATTATAGGATTACCGGAGTTTGTTTGTAGCCCCAACAAATTATGCAAAAATTCGATTTTCATATTATGATAAATACACAAGGATAATATTGGTTTTACACTAAAATCCCGACATAATAGAGATTAAATATAGAAATAATAGCAATCAAAATTGGATACTATGCATCAAAGAAACTATTACACGTAACTCTTTATTATACATAAAAAAAAAATAGGCGTTACGTGATTCTGTGCCAGTGTTTCGAAACTTTAACTAGGCGAAATTTCCGAAACATAGTTTCGCCAGAAGTCCCAAATCCGGAACTGGACTAAACCTCCGAAATTGGCGAAACTGGCGAAACTTTCGAAATTTTCGAATCCTATAGCCAATAAAATACGAAGTTTTTCAGATCACGTGAAAAACACATGTATAAATTAGCATAAAATTACATCCAAAACTAGGCGAAACTGGACGACACTTCCGAAGCTAGGCGAAGGTTCCGAAATTGGGCGAAACTGGCCGAAAGTTCCGAAACCTCCGAAATCGGGTGAAACTTCCGAGTGGAAAATCAATGAACGCAAAATACGAGCAAGGTGAGTAAAAATAAAGAAAATTTCCGATCGAAGTTTTGGAAGTTTCGGATTTACAGCTGTTCTCATAAATTTTGGGATAAACTAAAAATTTGTCGTTTCCCGAAATCTCCTCGAAAGGCCATCTAATTATTCGGAATCATGTCATTGTCTTCGGAACTTCAGTCCGGAGATAGCGATGTATTTTCTAGAGAATTAGATGATTCATAGGACGAAACCGAATAGATTTCGGGAAACGAGAAATTTTTAGTTTGTCCCAGAATTTATGAGAACAGCTGTAAAAGGTTTCGGCATTTCGAAGGTTTCGGATTTCGGGCGATACCGAAACGTTTCGGACTTTGGCTGAAACACTGGTCTGTGCTCATAGGAGGACATTCGTCTGATTGGCTGATGTAAATCAATTGACTGGGAACTTATTTATACAGTTTAAAGTACTTTTTGAAAACGTAACGTTTCACTACAGCACTAATAAAAAATCACCGCAAA
>CAJVPY010003208.1:0-14503 GCA_910591965.1 Dentiscutata erythropus | reverse complement strand
TACGTTATTTATTGCACAATATTTCGCAACTTTTTGCGCAATATTATGTCCAGACCGTAATTATTGCGCAATATTTCGGGCCATAATAACTTACATAAAATTACGTTAATATATTTTGCTAATGAATATAGTATAATATACTACAGTGAAACCATATCCATTAACATAAACCTCTCTATTTTTTACAGTATTGGCTTTTAAAAATTTTTATATTTTGTTTAGCCAATAGAATTGCTGTTTTTTTAGGGTTGTTGTTGATTTTTTTACTCCCCCCCCCCCCTCTCCCTTGCAAAATATTTTATGTTATGTTAATTAAACAAAGAATCAATTTGGAGTGGCCTAAATACTAAAAAAAAATATTTAATTGTAAACTATTTAACCAATCTGACCAGTACAGATTCTTTAACCAGACCAGTCAAATTGGTTTGTAAATTAATATAATTTAATTTTAGTTAAAGTGCCAGGTGACTATAGTAACGTCTTTTGATTGGTTGAGAGTTAACTGATAGTCTACTATCAGTTAATTTCTTACACTCCCGAGAGAAGAGGGATTTAAAGATAAAAACTTAGGTTTTTATGGATCCATTATCGAAAACGAATTTACCTTCGTCTAACCAAATGTCTCAACGTCTTCGATCGCCCAAAGATTTCGTCACACGTGTTTTAAGTCCAAGGATAGCCGTGTTATCTTCTCCAGATGCGGATCAAGTGTGTCAGGCGAGCAATTTCCCGGATTTCCTCACATTGATAAAGCCTTTTGGTGAGCGCATTGACGGAAAAGGTTCGTAGCATAACAGTAGTCCAATGTCAAAGAAGCATATTGTAGGTACAAAGCTTACTCCTCTTTTTCTTTTTATACAAAAAAAAAACATATTCACTGAAAATCCAATTGCATTGTTATTTCGTGTTTTTTTTATTTTTTATTTTCTTTTTATTAAATTTATACAGTATTCACTAAAGATTCTCAAGGTGCTCCGAACCCTATAGAAAATTTCACAGTTCGATTTGCTAATTTAACAAGGCTGGAGCAGCCTGACGTTCAACTTACTTCTCAAATACTGGCGAATAGAGTTAAGTTTATCAATAATTCTCTCGCAAAGGATGGATTAACTTACATCAAAACGAAATTTGATGTAACTGAGAAGTATTTAGAAGGTATTTGCGGTTATTATCGTTTGAATCATTTATAAATGAAGTCTTTGTATTGTCTCACTTATATTTTTTACAGTAAATCAAGACGAATTAACTCCATGGTATGCAGAATATAGGAGATGGTTCTTCGGATTTACTGGTGTTTCTGAGCATGAAACTTTTGAACATCCTGTAGCCTGTATCCTTTGAACTTTGTTTCCTTTATTATACTAATCCCAATTTAAATATTAGAGCCATAACTTATTGACATTTCAGGTATTCTCGCCATAAGTTCGTCAAATGCGAATCCTATAGACACTCTTCGTCAGATGTATAATATTACCACTCCTGCACCTATATTTGAAAAAGGGTTTATGGACCCAAATATTTTGAAATGTTACGTTCTTTTGCATGACAATCATAAAGTTGGCATGGAACAGTGAGTAAATCGTAATTATTTTGGAAGTCACATCTTAATATTATTGCATTTACAATAATTTCATTATTGAATTATACCATAACTAGCTCTGAGGCGATCTACGACGAGATTAAACGTACATTTAAACAAGACTGCTACTTTTTAAATTTAAATTCTATTCCTCCTGCATCACTTTCAGAAGATCACGATCCTTTTTCTATCCCTGCCTCTCCGTCAACGATTCGCAGTGCTGAGAAAGATATCTGGTCATCTTATGTTTTGGAGTCTAACGTTCTTGATGCATTGTTTGCAGCTACACCTCCGACTCTGTCCACTTCATCAGAGTCACATTCACGCCAAAGTTCTTTAACTTCACTCTCCAGTTATTCTCATCCGCTTTCTCCTACCATTTCAGCTCTAAATTCACCAACATCATCATTCACTGAAGACTCGACATCGAAAAGAGAAAATTCCGATTCGCAAAATGCACTTGATCTGGGTCTAATTGGCAATTTGTCACCTCCTGATGTCTTGTATGGGCAATATCTCAATGAAGATGATATTTCTGGTATTCATACTTTTATACGAGATTTGATAGATAAAAGTATTATACCATACATGGAAAAAAATATTTGGCAATGGAATGAACAGGTTTTTTATTTAAATATAAATATAGTATATCAATAAATGGAATTACATCGTGAATTGCATTGATGATCGTTGATTTTTAGGTCGCATCATCAAGACGTGGGATTACTGGTCGTCTTTTTAGTGCGGGTAGGCGTTATTTTAATACTGGTACAAGGACTACGGGATCTGCTCAACAGTCCTCTCAATATTCTTATACTGGGAATTCTTCAAATGCGGCGAGTACTATGTGAGTTGATACAAAAATGTTTTTACGAACGTTCTATTACGCATTGGCACGATTAATTTAGCATTTTTAATCTTAGATATCTGTACAATACTCCAGAAGCACAAATGCGTAAACTAGCTGATTATGCCTTTATGTTAAGAGACTACCGTCTCGCACATTCAGTTTATGATACCGTCAAAAAAGACTTTTTAGCTGATAAAGCATGGAAATATTACGCTGGTGCACAAGTTAATATTCATATTCCTTATTCATTAATCGTTAAATATCGTTGAACGATAATAATATATTCTGCTTTTTCATCTTTTTCATAAAGGAAATGATCGGAATTTGTTTATTGATTGCTGGAAATAAACCAGATATCGATCATTATTTTGAACAGGCGGTCAATGCTTATCTTAATCGTTCTAAGGTTCCGTTTTACGGAACTAGGACGACATTATTATATTATGAGTTGTTAAAGTACAAAAAGTTGTACAAAGATGCACCAAATGCATTGGTGCGGATGACTGGAGAGGTAAGAAGTTGACTTGTATGTTATTGATACCTTTTAACAAACTTGATATCTTACAAACAGGCATATATTCTGTAGGACTCTGACTTGAGAAGCGCGTTATTCTTAGAGCAGGCTGCTCATGTTTTTTTGAGATGTTCTAAGCCTATGGTCAGAAAATATGCTTTTCATTTGATGTTAGCCGGTCATAGATATGGAAAATGCAGTCAGGTAAAAAAATCAATAAATAAAAATCAATAAAAATATTGTATTGAGTTTTCATTAGATGATTCAAAGATCGCTTATGTCTTTAATCTTTTAATTTATCCGAAGAGAGAACATGCACATAGATGTTACCTTGATGCCATGCACGTTTTTGAGAATCACTCATGGACTTTGATTGAAGATCACATTTATTTTGCTCTTGGTCGACAATCTGTCCATTTAGGTGATCTTTCAGCTGCTCTCGAGTTCTTTATAAAATTGTTAAGGGCGAGTCGTCAGCCGCCAACACAACAAAACGCTTATTTAAGAGACTTTATGCATGTTTATAAGGTAATACTTTTGATTTCGTGTTGATAATAGATAGAATCTAATAATAATGCTAACTTACTGCTATCCGATTGCATTCCCTTAAGCAATATGCAAGTAAAACTGGAAAATATCCTTATTTTGATCAAGAACTTCCAATTCCAGTAATCGATAATTCATCTATCAGAGTTATTCTTTCTAATTCGCAGTCTAGTGAATATGATGACGTTTGGGACGTAATGGAACGAGAATTTTTGGAAGAAGGATTTACAGGATTAGATATTTATGGAAAACCACGGAAAAGGCCATACGCTTTAAATGGCGATATTCACCGAATCGTATGTGCAGTTGGAGGTACGTGCAATTGTATATATTATTTTATTATAATATATCTTATTTCATTCACATACCTTTTTTTTTTTTTTTGAAAATTTTAGAACCGTTTTTCGTTCAATTGACTCTTCACAATCCAATGCAAGTCGCATTTAATATAAATGATTTGATTCTTGAATGTGAATATATTCCGCTTCCGGATCCTAGTGAGAACTCTACAGAGCTAGAAAAGGATCTAGATAATGAAAAGACTATACCATGCAATGAAATTATTGACAATAAAGAATCTCAATTGATGAAATTCGAAGACTTTGACTTGGAAACACTTCGTGAAGTGTCACTTGAAGGGCTAGAAAAAAAAATGGTACAAGCCTAATATTTATATTTTAAATAGTATTATAATTAGATTAAATTGAAATCTCAATGTTTACATGAAGTTATTAATGAATTAATATAGATTTCTCTATGCGTATTGCCGAAAAAACAAGGTTCAATCAAAATTTTGGGTCTTAGGTATACTCTTAACTCAATTGTTCACGGTGTAAAGAAATTTACGAAACGTGGCAAGCGTCTCAATGATACTACGGAGCAACGTACGAGTATTGTCTATGCTCCTGATCGATCATTAGATCTTTTGGTTACATCACCAATGCCATTACTTGAGGCAACATTCCATTCTTTCCCCGATGTTCTACTTTCTGGAGAAGTAAACCAAATTCTTTTAGAAATCAACAATAAAGGACAGAAAGGACTTACGGATTTACGTGTGAAAATGAGCCATCCGAGTTTTTTTTGCATTGGTGATGCAGAGATGATAGATCAAAAAGTGTATTGTAAGTTTGTTAGGTTAGGATCGTTAAATAAATAAAGTATATCAACGAATACTAACTCATGAATGGTTGTGTTCCAGACACTTCCACTAGAGAATCGAAATTGAACACTGAAATTTGGACAACAAAAAATTCTATATTTAAGTCTAGCATAAAGACTATACCGTTACCGTCGCAAGAGGTTAACAATGTTGGTTCTCTGGCTCCTGGTAAAACAACCTTAATTCCAATTTGGATTAGAGGAGATCGTATAGGAAAACATGCGTTTAGGTTTTTGTTTACTTATGAATCAGAGGTATCTCGCTTTTAAATTTTATTAGTAGTGTTTAAGAATTTCATAACTTAATAACCATTATAATATCTATTATTTAGAATAACAATTCAGCTATGAGATATAGGTGTCTCCGTTATCTTAAAACAATACAAGTGTATCCTTCTCTCAAGATAAATGCGTTCACTAGACCAAGTATTCGAGAACTAAATGAATTCATTTTGGGGATTGAGGTAGGCTATTCTTATTGCTGTTAATTTAATTACCATTAATTCATAATCTTCCTTTTTTATCTTATTTTATTTTTTTTTTACTTCGCTTATAGATTGAAAACTTACAAACTACTAGTGAATATCAATTTCAGCTAGCCCAACTTTCTTCGATCAGTCCATCCTGGACAATATCTCTTGCAAATGAAAGCGTTGAGTAAGTTGTTTAAGGAATTTGCATTATCTTTTAGTTGAAAATTGTTAAATACATATATGATAATAGGGACATTAGCCAGAAATTTTTAATAGCTCCACGGCAGACTGTGTTTACTTATTATCGGATTAGAAAAAACGAAAAGTACTCTAAACCAATGTCTCATAGTAATGTTGATTCACTGAATACAATGGTTACGCCGGAGGTGTTCGCGTCTAAAGCTTTGGAACTATTGTTAAGCGGACAAAAAGATTTAAAGTCAGAGCCATCTCCTATTGATCTTATTGTAACGAATGTCCCCTTTGTAAGCTATATTTATTAACTTTGAAAATATATTACACATTCAAAATTTACAAGTCATTGGATTTTTTTTTCCAGACAGATAGTATTATAACGAATTCTACAAACCCACTTGAAGGGTTTTCATTGAATTCACGCGTTCAATGGCGAACCAATACTTTAATTAATAATTTCCCTGTTATTCCTGCATCAAAGCACTGTGCACTTTTCCCATTATACAATACAAATGATGTGGATCTTTCACTTTATTGGAACATACCAACTTTATCACGGCAAGGTCATCATTATATAATTGGAATTAATCTTGGAGTTCAACAAAATCCGTTTCTATCACAAAATATAGCAACAATTCAGAGCAAAGCATTGTTTGAGCAGACAGTTCGAGAACGTAATGCATTAATTAATAGCTTATTGAAAAACAAAAATTTCAAAGATGAAAGTCCGTTGAAACTCGTTACGCAATGTGCAGATGTATATGAACATGATTTTCGGAATCGAAGGTTAGTATTATAATAATACTTTTTCTTGAATAACGATTTAGTTAGTCATTAAACACTCTAAATACATATATACCCTTTTAGTTTTTGTGTTGTTCCCATCAAAATATCTGTCAAAAATTGTTCATGGAATAGAAGGATAGGATATACTTTGGAGATGTTATCGTCTGATCGGAATGAAGCTAGTAGGAGGTAATTAATGTCTGACTAATCTATTTAATTAATTACACATCATTACTAGTTTATTAAAATTTCAATCAACCGTATAGCACATTCCACAAATCCGTATACCCAACAGTATTTCAATGGACCGGACCTACATCTAAATATTCCATATTGTCAGCGAACGAAGAACAGACCTATATTTTCAAAGCATGTTTTGTTAGGCCCGGAGTTTATGATGTAAATAGATGGCGGTTAACGGTAAATTTTGATCAGATTATAACAAATAGTGAAAGTAAGGATGAAGGTTCACAAGAACATTATGCAACGAATATTCATGAAGGTGGTGTTGGAACGAAAGGCTATGTACAAATGCCCAATACTCTACATCTTTTGGCACTGGTGGATAGTTCAACTGATAAAAAGAACGAAGATAGTTTACAACCGTATTATATAGAACAATTACAATAATCTATTAGCATTAATAATTATTAACCAAAAATAGTTATATATTTTTTTGTATTATCTATCATTATTTTTTTTTAGCTTAGTTCTGCCATAATGTCTTGTCTGGTTTTTGGAGGATGTTAAAGATAAACTAATAATACAAATAAGAATTATTTAATATTTATTTAAGAGTTTTAATTTTTTTAATTACGTGTTTTTTTTCAGTCCGACTTTCGTAAAAACTAGGACTTCCAACATAGAATATAAATTATCGTTATCTAAATTCGGTCCACCCTGGAATGTGTGAACTACCCCAGTAGCACCGACAAATTTTCACTGATCGACACCAATCAGATTTGATCAAAACAACGATTTTTAAAATAACAAACCATTATACTAGGCTTAGGTTATGAATCTTATGATCGCATCGGAGCTTTTTCATACCAAAATTTAGCAAGGAATTTTTTTTAAAATTTTTAAATTTTAAAAAAATTTGCAGGCAAATTTGCCTGTAATACAATTTAAGGGATAATATATATGTTATAAAAGTATTGCTAACCTTCACTCTAGGTGATATCACCTAGTTGCATAAAAACCAATCAGATCGCTAAATCTCATATAACCAAAACAAAGCGAAGAAAAGAAAAAATTTAAAAAAACTTTAATAACTCTAAATTTTATTATTAAAACTATATTTCAACTTCTAAGCAAAAGTTTTCAGCTTTGAATTTTAATTTTAGCTTAAGCCTAACTCTAATATTAACTATATATATATTTATAAATTCATTTTAGAATATTACTAACCATAACCAGTGGTGACTATTACCAGTGTAATTATATATTATATAAAAAAAAAAAAATTCTTAAAGTTGCTTCCTAATTTTAAAAATATCTATAGGTGGTAACAATCACCACTGGTTATTTGTAGTAAAACTCTTTATTTTAATAAAATTTTATAATATCAGGTGATATTACCATGGGTGAAAATTAGTTATAATTATTTCATAATATAGTATATATAATATATATACTGTATATTAGGCCATACAAACTTAATTAATTGGTTTTTATAATCTAGCTAGGTTAAATTTAGAAAAAAATTTTTTACTATATTTATTATCCAGGTAAATTTTTTTAAATTTTTGTAAAAAAATTTTATCTGTTTTTTATATATAAAATTTTTTGAAAATAAAATTAAAAACTGAGTTGCCAGGTTATTTTTAAAATTTTATATTATAAGAACCAAAAAATTGATTTTATATATAGCCTTATATATATATATATATATTTTGGCAATTCTGCCTTTATTGTATAAGGAATGCATAATCTAAATATATAAGTTCTTAGCTAATGCCAACAACCCTTCTTTCTCTTCAATAAAAACTCACCTAGCTGCTCAGAGGTGTTCAGATGTAATCTGCTATAGCAACTCTTTTTCTCCTTTCTGGCTTTCAACTTGCTGAAAGATTATTCATCAGATCCTTGGACGGTAGTTGCTAGCCTTGTTAGGACTGCATTTAAGTTTTGTAACTATATAGTCTATATAGCCCTAACCACTTCGGTTTGATATTAGTTGTAATTACTTTCTTAACTTCTTTCTTCGTCTCCTCCTACAATTTTTGATCTGCTTCTTCTATTAAAATTCTTTTGACTCTTGTCTCTTAGATTTTTCTCTTCTTGGTTTTCTTGTATATTGGATCACTTCTCTCGTCTCGCTTTCTTTTTTGTGAGTTCATAATGCCTCTGCCCTGCTCAAATTTATTTATAGCTTCACATCTTAATTGCCAGATCACCTCTTAAAAGCATTTTCATAGTTTGTGGCTGTAGATCCTTCAGAGCTCTCTTAGTAGTCTGTTCTCATTTCTAAGCTTTCAGAAGATTTCTCCAATACAGTTAACTCTGTTTTTGTATATAGCCTCCAATTATTTCTTCTTTTGTAATGCTATATATCTTTCCTTCGCTTTTTTTTTGTTCATTCTTTAACTTTTTCTTTATATCATCCTCGAATGCTTCACTCTCTATTCTGTTCCACAATTTCTCATATATTTCGCATATGGCTAAGTGATCTAGATCTTCTTTTTCCCGAAAGCATGCGATGCAAAAATCAACCAGATATAGAATTAGATTTCTTCTGTGAAGCACTTTCATTGTTGGCAGCAACCCGTTTATATACTTTATCTTAAAGACTCAACTGTGACTATCCTTTAAGCTTCTGTATCTATATCCTATCTCTTTTCTTTGCATTCTCAAATTTCCCTCCAGTCCAACTATTTCTCTTTTGTACTATTTCTAATCAAACTATCTATATATTTGCTATTTATCCAACCTATACTATAATATATTTTTATTATACTATCTATTATTTCTCTAGGTAAAATCTTCACTATCTTGGACTATTCTATTCTAAAACTACAATACTCTTTAGAGCTGTTTTTTTTCTTTGCTAGCTTATCAGCTGCCTCATTTAATTTAACCCAATTATGCCTTTTTACCTTTATAAAGCTAATATCAATACCTTTTATCTTAACTAAATTTATCACCAATACAACGATACTCCTGTTTTTAAGCTTAGTGGTTTTTGTATCTTTTAGGCTAGCTTTAACTTTTTCAATAATACTGATTGAATTTGTACTATCTGTAAAAATTTGTACTCTGTATTTGTTTAGTATCGCTAATAATGCAAGCCCTATAGCACTTATTTTTGCTCTCGTTGAAAAAGGCCAATCTTTTATTGCATCTGAGAAATGTTCTAGAACTGTTTCTGTATCCTTTTTGGCCATAACCCAACCTATACCCATTTTTTTCAGCTCTTCATTTCCACAATCTCCATTTAAAAAGCCATCTGTGAAGATGTCTAATTCTGCATAGCCAAACAGTTTTTGCAATGACTTCTGGATTTTCTTTCTATACACCTGCTCTACTATATATCTGTCAATTAGATTTTCTTTTAAGTTTTTAATCAATACTGTAGAGCTTGGCAATGAGATGGGTATATCTGTCTATACATTGATTCTTCTGCTAAAATTTGCTAGCGGTACCTCGCACAGGATTTTGTTTTCTCTCTGCTTTTTAATACAGTTTTTCTTTAATGCTCTTTGCTTATTCTTTAGATTTAAACCTATTTTGCATTCATTGAGCTTCTGTGTATTAGACAGACTACAACCTTGATATTTGTTATACATGTCTATATTTTTTTTTTCTCTTTTCAATATATTACTTCTATCTTATATTTACTTCTATTTTTTTTGACCACCCAGCCCAAGTCTGTTATACTCTTTTCATTCGCCAGTACAACTCATTCTGCTTTTCTTTTATCTTTGAATATATGTTGAAATAAGGGCACTAGAGCTGCTCAATTTTCTTTTTTACATTTGTATCTTGTATGCACCTCTCATGTTGTCTGGTTATTGATCACTACACTCTCAATACTGTTAAACCATGAGGGCTTTTTTCCTTTGCCCTTGTTTCCTCTTAAAAATTTTACTTGGCACCAAGTTAAAAGTGTCGATCACTTTTCTTTGAGCAATTGTTTTATAAATATAATATTATTCAATTTGCTTTTTATATACTCTTTTTTTTTAATCTTGTTTAATACATACCAAATCTCTATTTCTTCCCCTAAATGTATGTCCTTTGCCACTTCATTGTATTCTAGTTCTATGTCTAATTTTGTGGCTTCTCTAACTATATTTGCATTAAAATTGTTCTTTATTTCTGCTTTATTTAGCCTTTGAGCAGACTACTTAATTATGCACCTGCTACTTCTGTTATCAACCTGTGCCTGCCTTAGTCTAATCCAGGTTATATTCCCTACTGACTCTATACTATTTAGTCTCTTAACTAAACTAGAGACTTGTTGTGCCAACTTTGCTTGCTATAAGCCTTTAGCCTCTACCAAATTCGGGTGCATAATGATGCTATTTGCCATAGTACTTGCTAATCTTGCTTTTCACTTGAGTATCAACCTCTTCAAACTGTTTTGAGAAATGCTTATCTACAGCTCATTTTACTTTTTTAGATTTATATATCAGCTCTTTCTTCCTATTTATTTGGTCTGTTGTTACTAGAATTCTTTCTATTTTTAATTTATTCCATGGTCTTTCAAGAATACTATTTAGTATTTTCTTCTTATACTGGTTAACTATTACAAATCTTCTTTTTATATTTTCTTTTATTTTCTTATCTTGCTCTGTTCTTTGCTTTAAGATTATTTTCTTTTCAATTACTTTTATTCACTCTTTGAGATTTTTTATCTATTGCTCTAACCAGCAATCTTCAACCTCTTTGATTCTAGTTTCATTACTAAGGTTTACTTGATTTATTTAGGTGTTTATCAAATGTTAATTTTCTAGTTTAATTCTATTATTTAGATTTTTGGTACCCTTTATTTCTATGTTTCTGAGTAGCTTGATCCATTTATATTTTGGGTTCTAGATGATCTGCTTTTGCTTTTTCTCTAGCATATTATTAATTTTCTTGAAAGAAACTGTTTTGTTAGCTGCTAGTGTGTAATTAGCTAGCTTTCCCAACCTTTGTTTATTAGATACTCTGTTGCTAAGAGGTAAGTTTTCACTTTTTTCTTTTTGACTCTGTTTTGTTTCTCTTCTAAGTATTTCTCTAACAGAGTTGTAAACTTTCTTCAATTTTTATTGGATATTTTGTCATAGAAATATATTTTGCATTGTCCAAAATATCTTCTATGTTGTTTGGCAATTGAATTAAAGTAAAATATTGGGCTTAAAAATATTTTTGTCTATATTAAGTTGTGATCACTACCTATTACCAAATCTATATCTTTGATATTACTATTTATTATAAGTTCTTTTATTGATAAATCTAACCATATGTGGTTTATTTTCAAGTAATGGTTATTGTTGGACCAGATTGCCTTGAAGATTTGAAAGTTGATAAATAGATAAGATTTTGCATAATCTACTCTTTGAAGCCAATTTAATAAAGGAAGTTTACTATGTTTGTGTTCTGAGGTCTCATCATCTATATATTGACTAAAAGTAGTATGAGAATCTAGTTTAGTATTAAAGTAGAACCCTGAAATATATATAAATAGTTAGGTTTTATTTTGCTTATTTTGTGCAGATTATTTTATTAGATTTCTATTTATAGTAATTAGTTTGCTTATTTTTGACTTTTTTTCTGCAGATCCTTTTAAATTTAGTAATTTTTGTAAAACTTTACTCCTCCATATATATTTTGGAGTTCTATTAAAGTCTCTACCTATTAATATTCTTGTATTTGAGCTACTCTTCATATTAAATATTGCTAAATCTTTTTTGCATATTTTTGTTATTTGGTGGAAAATATACTACCCAAATACCTAATACTGTTTTTTAAATCTAAAGACTGCTTTTAATGCATAATATTCTTGCATACTATTTTAGATAAATATGTTTGCCATTTTTTCTCTACTAAAATATCTATATCTGAACTTTTTTTCTTTTCTATTTTATCTTTTGACCAAAAAGCTCTATACTACTTCTAATTTACTTCGAAAAAACCTGATCTCTAATATTAATATTTGTTTCTGTTACCTTTATAATATCCAGATTTTCTTCTATACCAAATTTTATAAGCTTCTGCAATTTTAACCAATTCCCTTTAAAACCATTAATATTATGAAACCCTGGTTTTAATTGTTTGAAACTCTCATCTATTTTGTTGATTTGGCCTACATTTTCTGGCCATAAAGTGTCTTTCAACCCTTTTATCTGTAATTTGATCATGGCTAATTTTTAGGAACGCTAGACTATCTACTTCTCAAGTTCTGTAAATCTTTTTTTCATTTCATTTACAAGCCCCATATATTTTTTTTTTGGTTTGATTCAACCTCTTGTTCTTTTTGTTTTCTTTTTTTCTCGCCTAGTTCTATTCTATTTGATTTATTTGCATATTTATTTTCTAGGCTTCTAAGAGGTTTTCTGATATTACTTTGGGCTCTAATAATACTATCACTTTACTTGACTTTTGTATTATTAGATGAGTTGCATATAGGGCTTCTATCTCAATTGCTTTGTTTAGAGAGTACTTGTTTGGTTCATTTGCTTTCTTTTGGTACCTCTGCTTTATTTAATAGTCTTTTCCCTTTATTAGTATTTCTGTTTAATCTCTTGTACTAGAAAATATTATTATGTGAATAACTTCTACACCTGTTTTTTACTGTTTTTTGCCAATTGAGCTTGATATTGCAGTTATAGAGTTTATACTTTTGGGCTGCCCGAAGATCTTCTTCTGATTTAAAATATAGGTAAGCAGTTTTTCTTTGGTTTCTATTACTATTGCTTAAGATATATAATGCTTGTACCTTATACTTTTTAAGTTGTTATAAGAGAAGGCTATCTTAGAGATTACACTTTTGTGGCTATTTTTTCCCTCCAATATGTTAATATCAAATTTGCCAGATGTAGTACAGTATTAGTTAATCAAATTGCATAAAAATTATAAATAGTATTTATTAATAAAAGTTTTTAAATTTATATAAATTTTGATTTATTGGGCCAATTTGGATAATTTAGCTACCAAAATAATTCTCAATGTAGAATTTTAACAAGCCCAAAATCATTAAAATCCAATTACAAAATCACAAGATAGATAATTTTTTGTATTGTTTAAATATACAGTATATAAAATAATACAAAATATTATCTATTTTGTAGTTTTGTAATTAGATTTTAATAATTTTGAGCTTGTTAAAATCCTCTTATTGAGAAGATTATTTTGGTAGTTAAAGCATCTAAATAGGCCCAGCATATCAAAAGTTATTCAAATTTAAAGATTTTATTTATAATTTTATAATTTTGGCCAAAATTATAAAATTATAGTATATACAACTCTTTCTAACGATCACTCATACCAAATTTTCCCACCAAACAAAAACAAAAATTTGTTAGAAAAGGTGAAAGTACTATGTGGCGGTTTTTGTAAAGGTCAACCTTCTGCTCGGGGACTCCTCTACATATTTGGTATGCAAACCAAAAGTGTTGGTATACAAGATAATTGGCAGAGGCGTTGCCCTTGTATACAAAATTTTGAAGATATCAGTGCTCTGATAAAAGTGAGGCTATATCGTTTATGAAATCAAGCATAGAAAACATAATAGAAGGGGAACAAAATTTGAAGCCAAGTGACTCCTATTATATCTTTCTCTGCTCTCATGCCTTTCTTCCAAGATTTTTTGATAAAAAGTGGGGATCTGGCTTACCTTCTCCAAAAAATCGGCATTGTTTACACCTTCTTAATTTGGACGACTCAGTAGAATGCAACTATATATTTGTTTTGTTTATCAATATGGTACTACGATACAAGGAAGAAATTACCACCCCATTTAGGAGATATCCGAGTTGAGTCAGTGTCTGGAACGAGTTCCAAAGTTAAACTTAAGGTTTACAATCGAGATATAATAATTAGTTGCTACCTTTTTCTCGTAACACTAACAATAAACAAGAAAAAAATATTCCAGTCAACATTAATAGAACTACTTACACCTCGACTGCGTCAAGGTGACGTATTTCTCTTAATGTTGCTTTTCATATATCATGTTAATACAAATTAAACAAATTTACATTAAAAAGGCATCTTTATTATGTTTAAAAGGTTTATAGAGTACAACTACGTCGTCTACGGTCTTAAGAACCTCTAGAACAAAAATCTGCTTACGTCTACAATATTTGAATGCAGGTCTTGTAATTCTAGCATTCCTAGCAACAAATCTAATATTATTTTTAGCAATAACACCTTCAATTAAATCATCTTGAACAACTTTTTTCACGTGTTTCAAC
>CAJVPY010003207.1:0-14507 GCA_910591965.1 Dentiscutata erythropus | reverse complement strand
GTTTGTGGTGAGGGTAAAAGTTGCAATCTGTGATAATGAAGGAATTTGTTGAAGCATGTGTTTGGATCAATTTCATGTTAACCATTCCACCACCTTGCGTAAGATAGTGATAATAATAATGTTGGATTTGTGCGATATTCTTCACTATTATAGTTATCTTCTAATGGTGATTCATCAGAAGAATCAAAAGATTGGTTATTAGTGGTATTGAGTATGGTAAATGCTACTTCAGAAGGAGGTGATGATATGATATCTGAAGTAGATAGGGTTGAGTCTTTTACTTCAGTCACCATATGCCTGGCCTGCACGGCTCCATAAGGATCAAAGGTCACCTAGTCATTTGTTAGGAGACTGTCATTATTTGACCCTTCCGGGTATCAGGGGTGGCTAATACTTTGAGGACCACCCCAACCTGGTTACCCAGGTCTTTAACGTCCTATCCTCAGATCTTAGACATGTAGCAGAAGACAATGTTTTATTTATATACTAAGGAGTGTTACAAGTTGGTTATTTTTGTTATATTTTGTGTTTGTGTTTGTGCACTTAATATAGATCTTATGTGTGAATTTTTATAGAATGCATATTGTAATTGATAAGCAAGTATTTAGTCCTACTCTAAGTACAAGTGTTTTTGCCCTTATATGGTTTTATCTTGTGTTTACACTGCCTATTCTATTGTGCCTCATGGAAGCACAGTATACCAGTTTGTATTCCTTCATTTTCAGGGCCCCATGAATACCCCTTAGAGATGAATACATATTCGGGACTTCCCAAGTAGGTTTCCATTATCTGATCATCCCCTAGAATTCTATGATCTGTGAACTTATCATGGGTTTGTAACCGGGTTTCCTCGTATACATTTCTATTAGGTTGTACAAACACCTCCGGATCTTCCAGGTCCCGATCTTTCTAATTAAACCAATCCCTGGTACACCATTGGGTTACAGGTTTTTAACCCAATGCAGATAATAGTAACCGTGACACAGAATTAAATTCGAAAATCATCGTCCATAGGATTCGAACTCTCAACCTGCTACTTGGAGAGGGTTACAACTAGACCACTTCACTAAGCCGCCACACCTCAATTGTTAGATATATAAAAACTGTAATAATAATAATCAATTAGTAAATATACCTTTGATCTATGTGATTTATAAATCTATTCATTCTTTGCACTTTAATATTGTCTCTAATTAAATATTTATTCAATCGAATAATCTTCACCTTACAAATTTAAAACTAATAAACTAAGCAAGTTATTTATTGTTTGTCACACAAATAAATATAGTTCATACTCATTTATTATTTTAACAAAAGTGGTTATATTCATATAGTAAAATCAATTTCTCATAATCTAACTTGCCCAACTTCTATAGAACATTTAAAGTGCATAGTAATATATAATAATAAATTTGTATACCATTTGATATAATGAAAGGCAATTACTGTAGTGTTTAGATTGGCTTTGTAAAACTTGGGCCTTTATTTGTAAAAAGCCTGTCAATAAAGTGACAGGGCAAATAAATAGTAAAGAAGCAAAAATTTGGTGGTCTGTGATATTAATTTAATTATCAATGTATAATATACAAATGTAAAGTAAAAAAAATAAAGATGCAAAAAAAAAACCAGTGTCACAAACTTTGCCAATATGCATGTGACTTAGATTCATGTAAGTCGTTACTGATCCGGAGATCAGATAGTATCAGAGGTGCAAATATACTGTAATATATTAGTGATTCAAAAGTCAAAGTGGGTGGCATGATTAATATGCATAATTAATATAGTCATAATTATTATAGTTATTGCATGAATTATGAAGTCATAGGTAAATAATACATTTGAGAATCGGTTGAACGATTGAAAGAAGAATATAAATAGCAAAGCATAATTAATAAAGATAATATCTTTTTCGATTATCAAGACATCATAATAAAAACGTTGCATTCACATAATATCGTAAAAACAAACACCTAAATAAAGTAATAAATAAATAAAGCAAAACCCAAAGTATTTTACAAATGCATGTACATAGTCACAAATAAATAAGTATTCGTACGCGTCCCTTGACACCCCAAAAGCGAAGTTCTAACCAATCAGTCTAGACATTTAGAGGGAAAACCTACCTTTAATTAACCCTGTGACAAAGTAGGACCTGGGCAAATCACTTAGTCTCTCGCCCAACGTCAGAAGAATATTTGAGAAAATCGATTAGTGTAATGGTGTTAATTAATAATAAATACAAAACAGATGACTATGGATAAAACTAAACCTTTCTATTGTGGTGACGAAGGTGAAGATATCAAAAGGTTCTTGCTCAATTTCAAAGCTTATGCTATATCAAAAGACTGGGATGATACCCATAAGCAACAAGTACTGGGTCTATTTGTAGATAATCACTTAAGGCTGTGGATAAGAGGCTTGATCAAGGCCAAGACCACTTGGAGCGAATTAAGGAAAAGTTTTGTTGATGAAGCATTTGCCTCCTATAATATTGAAGAAAAAATAGATAGGTTGATGAACATTAAGCAGATAAAAAACGAATCTATAACTAGCTACACTAATCGATTTGAAGCTCACGCTGAACCAATAAAGGCAGAAATTTGGGAAAGAGAAAAGAAACGTTGGTATATCACCGGGCTCAAGGGAATGCTTAAAAAAAAGTTGGAGGAAAAGTATCCGGAGACGTATGTAAAGACGAAAGAAATAGCTCAAAATATTTAAATGTATAATAAGAACATTGAATATGATATGAAGAAAGCTAATAAGACGCTCTTACAAGAAACACCTCAATCTGACAAAGAGAATATTGAAGTAGCACAATTAACAGAAGCATTCGAAAATCTTAAGCTATGTCGCATGATGGATTGTTCTTTAAATGAATTAGAAGAAGTTAAAAAAATGGTAAACAAACTTACCAAGACGGTAAATGATGTGATGAAGAGCTTGAGGTCGCGAAGAAACTCTGAATCACGTAGATGCTTTACGTGTCAGAAAATAGGCCACATTTCTTGTAACTGCCCTAATAAGCAACAAGATAAGGGCGGAGTAAGTAAAAGAAAGGAGATAGAACAAACAATTAAAAGAACTGATGTATGATATTTTGAATTTGTAAATAGTTGAGTTTATCGACCAGTGAGAAAGATCGTAAAAGAGAAAGAATCTATTGTTGAGGATTGTTTGAGGATTGAAATTGATTCTGATCATGCAGTTTTTGATATAAAACCATTGGAAAAATGGCATTATATCGAGGTTGAAAATACTCACAATAAAAAAGAGAAAACTGTTAGTAAAAATGACATGATGGCAATACCTCAACCCCCAAGTCAAGAAAACAATGATGTACATACCAATGGCTGAGCTAGTCCAAGAACTCGATGTGTTGAAGAAAATCGCCGAGTTGGAGATAACTATAACTTTAGGACAACTATTCAAATGGTTTCCTATAGCAAGAACAGAAGTTTTAAAATCTCTGACGTGGCACAAGAAGGAGAGTGATGTGATGCAAGTGGATGTGCAAATTAGCCTCGTCAAAGCAGTACTAGAAAAGACTAATTAAAGTTATAACAAAATAGTACCTACACGTAACGCTCATATCAATGGTGATGTGGTTAAGGTTCCCATAGATCCAGGATCCTGATTGAACCTAATACACAAGGACTATGCAAAGAGAAGAGGCTTTGAGTGGCAAGAAGTAGAAGGAAAAGGAAGAATGGCTGACGATCAAGTGAGTAAGTTTGTTGGATATATACCTGGAGTTAAAGTTGAAATGGAAGGAGTGAAAGTTAGCAAAGGGTTTTACGTGATGGAAAGCACAAGTTTTGAGGTACTTTTGGAGATGCCTTAAATAGCTAAGGTACATTGTGAACTGAAGTGGCGAGATAACCAATACTGGTGTACTGTTTTGGCCCCGGATAGAGAATCTTCGTTCATCATTTCAATTGTACCAAAAGAGTGGTCTAGACATTTATATAATGAATGTTTGGGGAAAGATGATGATGATGAATTGAGTAATGAAGAGGATGTGTTTATGGTAAGAATGTTGGATGAAATTGAGATTGAGGAATCAGGTATAAGTGATGTATTGAAAGAAGCTATAAACAAAGACGAAATTGAAGTCAGAGAAGTCTTACCTATAAATGACCAAGAGTTAATGAATACCGAGTATGGGGGATGAATTGTATATTGGGGCCCGGCTAGTGAAAGAGATGATAGAACAATCCAGGGATTAGTTAGATGTACTGGTCATTATGAGATTAACAAAAAAGAATTGGTTCAATATTGATGTGGGGTCTGATGTCTCTAAAATGCAAAAAGAGACACTAAAGCGTCAATTGATCAAAGAGGTACCTGAAACTTTCGCTTTTAGTTTATCTAAAATAGGAAAAACGAATTTAGTGGAGTATCAAGTTAGAACAAGCGATGTAAAAGTTCTACTTTTATGCTTATGACCAATAAGGATTAATAATCCTAAAAAAGCTCAGGCGTTTGAAGACCATTTGAAAAAATGATCAAATGGGGGCTACTTGAAGAAGAGATGGGCGAGTATGCTTATCATTGTTTCTCTGTTAACAAGAAAGAAGGTGATACAGGTAATATGCATGCTGTGGGCAATATAAAACCCCTTAATAAATTTATAATTAAAGATAGTTACCCTCTTCTCCTAATTTGCGATATATTAGAAAAGGTGGTGGGACATGAGTGGTATAGTAAGATAGGTGTATTGGCAAATAAAGATCAGAGAGAAAGATTGTGACATGGTGGTGGTTTCGACATCTTTAGGAGTGTTGAGGTACACGGTAATGTGCATGGGGCTGAAAAATGCAAGCGAGACATATCAAAGACTAATAGATGAAATATTAAAAGACGATGAATTGAGAGAGGTGGCACTTACTAGGATGATGTAGAAATTTGAACTAATGGAAGTGTTGAAGATCACATAGAAGTCTTTGTAAAACTCGCTAAATATTTTAAGGAAGCGGGCATGACATTTGCCGCGAAAAAGTGCCACATATTATATAAAGAAATTCTGATGTACGGATATTTAATTAGCAAAAATGGTATACGTGTTAATCCCAAAGAATAAGCAAAATATCGGAGTGGCCAAGACCTACTGACGAAACCGAAACACAATCATTTCTTGGCATCATGAACTATTATCAAAGATTTGTAAAGAACTTTAGCAAAATAGCCACGCCGTTGACTGAGTTAATGAAAAAAGAGGTTAAGTTTCGATGAAATAATGAACAAGATACCGCTTTTAAGAAACTTAAAGACATAATTACCCAAGACATAATTCTGAAAGGCCCGGATTGGCAAAAAGCAAAGGAAGGGTTATGTCCCTACCAAATGTATACCGATGCCAGTAATGTTTTTGTTGGAGCGGTTCTTAAACAATTGGATGAAAAAGAAAATATGAAGCTGGTTAGTTTTGATTCACAAAAATTGAATAGTCATGAAATTAATTATATGGTATCTGAAAAGGAATGCTTAGCTGTGGTATACAGCTGTAAAGCAAATGAGAGGTATGTTGGCAATACAACGTTTGATATTTGGACTAATCATCAAGCCTTGGAGTGGCTTTTCAATAAAGTAAAGTTGAAAAGGCGTTTGATGAGATGGGTTCTAGCTCTACAGACTTTTGAGTTTAGAATACATTATAGACCTGGTCGTAAGCATGGGAATGCTGATGGATTGTCAAGATGAGCCGAAGTAATTGAAAAAGAAAAGGTTACTGATGAAGAGTTTATCAAGAGAATGTTGATGCATGTAGATGTGGATAATTTAGCGGTGAGAGACCTGGTAGAAGTAGAGTATTATTTGAAGAATTTTTGTTGGAAAAGAACAGTATCTACAAAAGATTTGCCTCGACTTCAAAGAAAAATAAAGAGGTTCTGTTTGATCGATAATGTAATGTTTGAAGGAGGAAAAAAGAACTTACCACTGAGATGGGTAATATGTGATAATAAGAAAAAGAATACCATCCTAGCAGCTAGTCATGAAGGTATTTTCGAAGAAAGAAGCCATAGAGGCATACATGGGACTGTTAGAACTATACTTTGAAAATATAAGTGGGCGTATGGAAACGTATATAGTGATGTGAAAGAATATGTGGTGACTTGTCTGATTTGCTAGTGCTGTCGAGAACAGGATGTTAAAGAACCAATTCATGTTGTTAGAACGAGTTGGATTTTCTATAAAGTATTTGTAGATTGTATTGGACTATTATCTAAGTCTGCCACAGGTTATTTTTATATAGTTATCACAGTAGAAGATCTAACGGGATACATGGAAGCTCAGCTGTTACAAAAGAAAATGCCAAGAGCATTGCCAAATTTGTTTGGGAAGACATAATAACGTGACATGGATGTTTTTCTGTGTTAGTATCAGATCGAGGAACAGAGTTCAAGAATGGCTTACTCGAAGAACTTATCTCACGGTTAAATGTAGCCAATGCTTCATTGCTAGTTATCATCCTGAAGCAAATAAATGAGCAGAACAAACGGTGCAGAAAGTTTCCCATGTATTGAGAAAAATCTGTGCCAAAAGGCAAAATAAATAGCATGAGTATGTTAGAGGGGTGGGTGGTATGGGCTATTAACATTACAGTAACAGATTTAGGTTATTCCCCATTCTACCTGGTGTATAGACGCAATGCGATAACACCGGTAGAATTGACTTTAGAAAGTTACCAAATGTATATGGGAAAAAGGAAGTGGACCACAGAAGAACTCTTGGAATATCGAATTCGTCAAGTAAAGAATGTAGTAGTAGATTTGGATCGGGCCAGAACGAATAGAGATAAACTCCGTCACCACTAGAAACACTTTCATGATCAGCATGCTAAAGTAAAAGATAAAGTGAATATAGGAGATCTAGTGTTAGTGTATGACTCTACCCTTAATACAGCCTTGTCGAGAAAGCTCGACTACTGATGGCTTGGACCTTACATTGTTAGAGAAATCGGTGACAAAGGACAATTTTATATCAACGAAGTTGATGGAAGTCCTTTTAAGGACCCTGTCACGTGCAATCGAGACAAAAAATTTAAATCGAGAGCTTTAAATGAAAATGATGATTGTGATCGAGATTTAGGAGTAGATCCCGAGGACGGTGATCTAAGGGGGTATAGCTTGTGTCACGAACTTTGCCAATATGCATGTGACTTAGATTCGGGTAAGTTGTTACCGATTCGGGGATCAGGTGGTCAAAGTGGGTGGTATGATTAATTTGCATAATTAATATAGTCATAATTCCGTGTTTATTATAGTTATTGCATGAATTATGAAGTCATAGGTAAATAATACATTTGAGAATCGGTTGAACAATTGAAAGAAGAGTATAAATAGCGAAGCATAATTAATAAAGATAATATCTTTTTCGATTATCAAGACATCATAATAAAAACATTGCATTCACATAATATCGTAAAAACAAACACCTAAATAAAGTAATAAATAAATAAAGCGAAACACAAAGTATTTCACAAACGCGTGTACATAGTCACAAATAAATAAGTATTCGTACACGTCCCTTGACGCCCCAAAAGCGAAGTTCTAACCCATCGGTCTAGACATTTAGAGGGAAAACCTACCTCTAATTAACCCCGTGACACCAGAAATCGCAAAAAAAAACTTATAAATCGCAAGAGAAATTGGTCTTTGTTATTATATAAAGTTTTCAACACAAAAATTTAGATATATTCTTTCTATTTTGTACTGTATTGGTGCAAACAATTTTTAGACAAAAATTAGGATATTGTTATTGAATTAGTCATGAAACCGCCAAATTTTTGTGCCATCACTCTGAAGGGCAATTATTATTGCTAGATCAGGTAGCTTTATGGAATCACATGTTTCTAGTTGACATTTATAGAATTCGTGTATGGCCTTATTATATCTTGTTAGACTCTAGTTAATATGATAATTGCATATAATTGGAAATGGGTTACTATATCTATTAGAGAACAGGTAATGGAAACCAGGAGTAATCATATGGTATTTAGGGGCTTTTAGTCAATAGAGAAGATTATCTTTCCTTTTGATATCGCTCGCCTTGTAGTGAAGGCTGGCTCTATCGTCTCACGCTCTTAGTAATTCATAAACTAAGAACACTTGTGTAGCAAGTTATTAGTGGGTGCTGTTAGGCCATTCGTAGCGCAAGGATCCCATATTTGGCAATTAGGCTTCACTGCCGTAGGCAATGCAGGAACTTCAGTTGCCCCACGGCTGCCATAGGCAGTACATGGGCCTCATGTTTGGTGGCTAGGCTCCGTGGCTGCTGTAGCAAGTGCGAGGATCTATGTCTTAGTTTTCACTTACGTTGCCAGATAATATTATATAACCGATTCTCTCTATAGCTATGTGATTCATTTTGACTACAATCTGGCTACGGTATGTTTAGTGGTCAGAAAGATGTAATGGGCTATGATATGTGTGTGTTGATTGTTTAGGATGAAATATCCCTTTGGAGACAGACATTTTTGGCATAATTAATATAGTGCTTGTAAAGCCTGAAAATGATAGCGTATGGAATCCCATAGTAATAATTTTCAAATATTGGACCTTTATTAGTAATTATTTTCACTTTGGCCCTTCTGTAATAATTTTTAATTTTGGGCGCTTATCCTTAATTTTCCTGTACGTATAAAATTTAGATGGGATAAAATGCGCATGAATGCGCACGATTGAGGAATCATGCGCACGCATGAAACCTATCTCTAAATGCATACCCCTGCATTAATCTGTATCCCTTGTATTAATAACCCGAATAATTTATTGAATAATTCGGTTATCCATCTGTTAATCCATTTCATTCAATTATCTATTAGAGACTGGATATTCAATAGATAATTAGGAACTCTAGAAAAAAAGAAATTTTACTAAAACTTTTGCTTTTTTTCAGATTTTTAAATTTTTTCAAATTTCAAGCAAAGTTCTCTCAACGACTATCTAATTAAATTCGATAGATTTTTTTTTAATTTTAATTCTATTAACTTGGAGAATTAAAATAAAAAAAAAATAATAATAATTAAGTATTCACCGAGAAATATTGGCTTAAAGTTTTAAAAAAAACCTTTAAATTTTAAAAGGAACTTCATGGTCGATCATCCTCCGACGTACTTCGACTCGGAATTTTGAGATCCTCCTGTAAAAAAGTCAGCCTGGGCCGGCCGGCTGATAAAAGAAATGCTAGAATTAATTCTCTTATATGGCTAAAAATTTGCTAAAAATCGGCTAAATAAAGATGTAAACATTCATTAGTTGGCTAATTTAGGTGATAAATTGGCAAATAACTAATATAAGAAATGGAAATGTCTGACTTGTTCGGATGCATAAAAATTAATCAACATAAAATACTAACGTATTATAACTAAAGACAAAAAGAATAAAGCCAAATGATTTTAGTGTAATAGAATTTGGTAAGCAACTATCTGATGGCCATGATTTTTTCATCGACCCATATCATTATTAAGGAATGAGTTAATGAAAGCACTCTAATAAAATACTATAGCTTCAAATTTTATTTATTGATATGTGGCACTTTCACATTAAATGCTATAAGAGCATATTGGGATTACAAAGTAATTATTCTGAAATATATTATTTATAATCGCTCGTGCTTAAGCTGTGGGAAATAAAATGAACTTAAATTAATTCAAGGTTTGCCGAGTTTTAATAAAAAAAACTTCTTTGCAGAAACCTTTGATTTTGCTAAATATGTATACTATACAATTATTATATAATAAAAATAGAATTAAAATATTTTATAGTTAAATTACTATAATTAGCTTTTTATCATTTTATTAAATATAAAAGCCATGCTGATACTATTTAAACAGAATGCTATTATATTATTAAAATGTTGTTTTATTAGATTACTATTAGATTGTTATTAGATAATAAAAAGATAACATTATATTAAAATTACATTGTAATTATATTATAAACATATAATATAAATCTATTAATAATGATTTAACAACACAAAAAAAACGTATTTATAAAATATGATAACATATAATTTAATAATTCTCTAATATTAGCAAAATCGAAGGATTCTGTAACGTTTGTGAAATATAGAAACAGACGTTTATATAAGATGTTTAACTTGCATAAAATTGAATTTTATTAATTAAGCTTAGCAAAAATTTGAAATAATATCCTGACCGTTATTTCATGACAAAACGATGGTAAAATCTTTCAATGTCATATGATCTCGATTTTGATTAAACTACCCAGCACAACACTACAGAAAGGTAACATAGCTAATCCTCAAATACTTAATAATCAAGGGTGTGACAGTTGCCTTTTTGATGTTAATGCTAGGACCTGAAAAAAAATTTATTAAAAAAACTCTATATTCCGTCTCAAAAATAAATTTTAATCTATATATTGTAAACAAAAGAGAAGGCAAAGAAAAAAAGAATATTATAATTCATCTTCCAAACTTCATTTTTCTTTTTAAAATATACAAGATCACAAAAAAAAAATCCTGAGAAACAGTGTTGGAAATACTGAGCATTAAATAACAATGCTAAATCAGCATTAGATGAAAGTCAATGCCAATTTACTGTATTTCGAGAACAATTAATAAATTATAGGTTATAATATAATTTGAAATAACATGAAATTAGGAGCTTGTTACAAGTTCATATATTTAAGCTTAGCTAATCATAGGCTTATACGAAGCTTTTATAGTTAAAAATATTAAAGCAAAATGTTTCGTTTTTACAATGAAGATAATTTTAAAATAGTCACTTAGTAACAACCAGTTTGTAAAATGTTACGTCTTGCCAGTTTATGAACTTTGCAAAACTCTGCCATATTATTTTTTTAGACTTAACTATTTTAGAGTTTTTAAAGTAATTTCACTTTATGTTAAATTTGTACTGTATACTTTTAATCGGAAACGTAGGACAAGTCACAATGACGTTTCACAACTTCTCTATATATACATAAATTACACTAACCTTAACCTTAACGTTAATCGTTAAACGTTAATCCTTAAAAAAAAAAAAATGAAGGCATTACCGAACGAATGTCTCAATGAAATATTTAACAACCTTCGAATATATCATAAAAGCTTATTTTCATGCCTTCTAGTGAATCGTCTATGGTGTAGAATTATTGTACCGATATTATGGAGTGATCCAGGTGTTCACTTTAATAATAAAAATCTAGTAAAAATATGTCTTTTAGCATTAAATGCTGAAGAACAATCTCTATTAATCCCTTTTAATATAACCCTTCCAAAAAAATTAAAACCATTATTTGATTATACAAGTCATATTACATCTGTTGACTATAATTATTTAACGAAAGGGATTGAAAATTATTATAATGGGATCCACTTAAATCGAAGAAGTTCTATTGAATGTTCTTTGGCTCTAATGTTTTTAAGATCTAGTAAAAAACTTAAATATTTAAATTTTATTGGAAATATTTATAATGAAATTAGATTTGTAGAAAGGCTTTGTAAAAACACTTCTATTATTTCCTTAAAATTTTCGAATTGTTATTTTGGATATAAAGCTTTAACTGATATTTTACACAAAAGCTTTACTCTAACCTCATTAAGCTTTATTAACAATCTACTTGGTCCTGAAAGTGCTAAAGCGTTAGCAAGGACTCTCTGTACAAACAATACAACTCTGACTTCTTTAGATCTTTCTAAAAACTACCTTTATTCTGGAGGAGGAAAAGTATTAGCGAAAGCACTTTACAAAAACACCACTATAACTTCATTAAATCTTAGTCAGTGCATGCTTGGTTGTGAAGGTGGAAAAGCATTAGCAGAAACCCTTTACGTAAATACTACTCTAGCTTCTTTAAATCTTTACTATAATGAACTTGATTCTGAAGGTGGGAAAGCGTTAGCGAAGGCTTTATGCAACAATTCAACTCTAACTTCTTTAAATCTTTGCTATAATCAACTTGGTTCTGAGGGTGGAAAAGTATTATCAGAGGCTATTCATATAAATACAACCTTAAATTCTTTAGATCTTTCCTATAATCAACTTGGTTTTGAAGGTGGCAAAGCGTTAGCAGATGCTTTACGCAAAAATACTACTTTAAACTCTTTAAATCTTTGCAAAAATCAACTTGGCTATGAAGCAGGGAAAGAATTAGCAAAGGTTCTTTATGTAAATACCGCCTTGATTTCTTTGGATCTTTCCTCTAATCAACTTGGTTTTAAAGGTGGGAAAGCGTTATCAGAAGCTCTATGCAAAAATGCTACTTTAACATATTTAAATCTTTGCCGTAATGAACTTGACTCTGAGGGTGGGAAAGCATTAGGAGAGGCTCTATGCAAGAATAAATCTCTGGTTTCTTTAGATCTTTCCGAGAATCAACTTTGTTCCAAAGGTGGAAAAGCGTTAGCGGAAGCTTTATGCAAGAATTCTACTCTGACTATTCTAAATCTTTATTGTAATGAACTTGGTTCTGAGGGTGTAAAAGCGTTATCAGAGGCCCTACGTGAGAATACAACCCTGACTTCATTAAATCTTGGCTGGAATATGCTTTGTAGTGAAGATGGAAAAGCACTAGCAAAGACCCTTTATATAAATAATGCTTTAACTTCTATAAACCTTTCCTATAACCAACTTAATTCTGAAGACGGGAAAGCGTTAGCGGAGGTCCTTTATATAAATAATACTTTGAATTATTTAAATCTTTCCTATAATCCACTTGGTTCTGCAGGTAGAAATGTATTAACGGAAGCACTTCGTAACAATACTTCTGTAGTTTTATTCTAGTATCTACCATTATCCCTATAGTAGAGTAGACTTGACTTCAAATTAATTTACAGCAATGTGATACTGTCACATTGTATACTATAAAATAATGTTTAATGTTGCAACTGGCATTTAATATAATAAAATTTAATTTGGTACATTTGACTATTTCAACTTGTCTCATAAATGTTCTATGTTAAAATTTTCAATATTGTCTCTAATGATACTGACTTTGTTTTAACTGCCAACGTAAAACACTTTAAATAGTTATTATATACAGTACTATGCAATTAAAATTTTATATTATAATAAATAATTTAATATTCAAGTCTACTACAGTCTATATCTCTTTTAATAAAATTTTTTTTAGTTCTTGAATAATCTTTTCATTATCTTCTAGTTTTTGAATTATTTTATTTTCATTATTAGTTATTTTTTGAATCTTTTCTTCAATTTTTTCTAATTTTTGAACCTTTACTTCAATTGTTTCTAATTTTTGAATCTTTTTTTCAATTTCTTCCAATTTTTGAAATATATTATCTTCATTTTTTGTTTTATCTTTATCTATAATTTTTAATAATATATTAGAAAAAAATGGCTTTTCAGTAGTATCATCCCAATTATTATTTTGTATACTAGTAGCTGTATCATAAAGTTTATCAAGGCTAAATCTGTAAAATCTTTAAATATTAATTAGTATTAAAATTATATGAATACTATCAAACAAATTATTCACAATAAATTAAAATAAATTAATATTTACATAACTTCAGAAAACCAATTATTCTTTCTGCGTTGATATGGTAGCATGTAAAATAATTCTATTTCTGATAAAATCTATTTTAATAAATATACAAAATAATTATAATTTTTTAAAATAAAGTTATTAAACTAATCCCCTAACAAAAATATTACCTTTGCTCTTTGAAGTAAAAATAATTCTTTTTTATTTGTTTCGCTAATAAAATTTGACAACAATCCAATAAACAAATTCATCAAATAGATGGTTGTAAAAAAAGAAAAAAGAACTATCAAAGATGTTAATATTGTATTTTTAGTTAATGACCAATTGGACAAGGATGATGAGTCGCCTACATACAGTTATGATAAATTGTTATATAGTTAGAAATAAGTAAATAATTACCAAAAGAAAATAATTAAAAAGTACCTGTTAACATCATATATACAGCCAAAAATGCAGTATCTAAATTTGTAAACATATTTGCACTTAAATCTTCTGAATTATTTGAAACATTAGTTGTCGGTCTTAATAAAACATAAAAAGAGTGGGCAAAAGCAAATATAACAAAACCTATTATTACAAAAAAGGATAAAGAATGTTGTATAACTCCAATAATCATTGCCCAATGGGCACCACCAAATTCAATAGCACGAAAGAATGTTGTAAATTTAAGTTCAAGCAGTAATATAGAAATTGTAATAGCCCAAATTGGCGTTGTAGAAGATTGTAACCAATCAATAGAAGTTAATACAGGAAATAATATTGCACCTATATCTTAAAATATATTTAAATATTGTTATTAGCAAAATATCTGTGACTTATAAATATTATAGCTGATGCAGAGATTAGGATATCTATTTAAATCTACTAAATCTAAAATCTACTTTGCAGAATTTTTAAAAAAATAAATATATAATAAAAATATATTAATTATATTTTAAAAATATTTATGCTAACTTTGTTGTAACACTATAACAAAAATATATTTATTATATTTTTTAGTTATATAATTAACATATTTTTATTATA
>CAJVPY010003206.1:0-14510 GCA_910591965.1 Dentiscutata erythropus | reverse complement strand
GGCTAATTTTAAAATTAATTTTAAAATTAATTTTAAAATATTTTTTAAAAATTAATTATTAGCCAATCAAAATGCAAAAATTCACAAAGACATCAAATTTCAATATGAAATTTTTGAAAATGGGACAAATTTCATGATTTCTGCCTTTAGGTGTCCTGCACTATATTTGCCGACAGGTTTAGAGTTTATCACTTACTATTTATATTAGTTAGCTAGTATAATTTGTACACATGAATTAATTACTAAAATAAATACCTGGCAAGATACGCCTAAGTTAAAAAAAAATAAATTAAAATAAAAAAAAATAAATTAAATTAATATAAATTAAAAATTTAAATATATTGATTACAAAATTTAGAATAAACACTCTAATATCATCTCTATTCATTGTTGTTTGTATGTTTTTAATCTGATCGTAAAAGATATTACTAGTTTTTTCAGTATTATCTCTATCTGTAAAAGGAATCAAAAGCTGGTTAATTCTTTTAATTCATCACATATATGGTGTTGAGAGTTGCAAAACTGGCAAAAAGAAAAAGAAATTAAACACTTTTTAGCCACGTTTTGCAAAACAAGGTGGTATTCTCTTGCTAAAGTTTGTATAGGTATATCAACTTATGAACAAGGTTTCTAATATTGTCTCTCTCTGAGCAAAACCATAAACTTAAAGTATCCTGTAATAGAGAATAATACAGTTAAGAACCTTATTAATGATAGATATTATTTTGCCACTAATGACACACTAACAAAAGTTGTTAAGTTAGTTGTTGATACTATTGGAAGGTTAGAGTCAAATAACTCTACCCTAGCTAATATTTTTATTAAACTCATTTATATTCATCAACAAATATCTAACCTTGAAATTCCCATTGCCAGTTTTCATGCACTCTTGCTGTTATCAACAAACATGCAAGAGAATTTAATAGCAACATTTATTTTATTGTGCTTTTTTTTTCACCAATTCACAAAAAACTTGCTATATCTAAGAGAATGGATAGTAACCAAATGGTTTATGCTTCACTTAAATTAGCTAGAGTATGGGATTTCAAGAAAAGAGATGCAATTATTCTACATAAAAAACTAATTGGTTATAAGAATAATGACTCTCTATTTGACAAAATTACTCTTGAATCTTCAAAAAACCCACATATATTCTGGTCTGAATTTACTAGAAATTCACTTTTGTTATGCTGTTTTGCGATAAAAGTTCTTTCAATTGTTTTTCATGGGGCTGCCTGTAAAAGACTTTTTTCATCTCTTGGGTTAGTCAAATCAAAAGTTCAAAATAGATTAACTTCAAACAATCTATCTATAATTGGGCAGCTTAGAAATGAACTTAAAAAAAAGATACTTAACAAGGCCAAAACACAAAATAGAGTCTCTTTTGAGCCCTTAACCAACGAAGACTTAAACTTGGATCTCTTTTTTAATAAAGAAAATGAACTAGAAGAGTTGGATGAGGAGCTAGAAGAAACTATGATTGATGAAGATAAAGTGTCATTTATGGATGAATTTTTTGACTATGCGTTATTTGAGAGAGATCAAGAACTTGAACAAGTTAATTCAGAACAAAGTGTTCTTTCACCAGATGATAATTGGTCTATTGAGGATATTCTTTTTGAAGACTAAAGTTGTAAAAAAAAAAAATAATAAATAAATATAAATTTATATGTATTATTAAGAATAAAAGATAGCAATAGAAAAAATACAGTAATAAATAAAAATAAATAAAAAATTGGTTATAGAGGTGTGGCAACTTAGTGTAGTGGTCTAGTCGTTATCCTTTCCAAGTGGCAGGTCTAGAGTTTGAATCCCATGGATGATGATTTTTGAAAATTAGGCTTGTGTTCGGTTAATAGCTATGCTTATCGGTTAGATCTAATCTGTAACTTCGGTCACACCATCTAGTAATGGGAGCAATGGCGCAATAAATCTGAGAAATCGGCATAACCGAAAACCTATTTGGGAAGTCCCGAGTTAGGAGTAGCAGTGATCTATGATGGTATCACAAGAGGGCTGAATTCGAACTGGGGCCTAAGATCAGAGAACCGAGCAACTAGGTCCTAATGGTGAAGAACACACTAGCCGAACTGCCGAGTTGTCGCACTGGAGAAAAAGGACATATGCTCTGAAAGTATGTACTAAGGGGAGGGCGTCTTTCAGGCACCTAAAGCCTGGGAAGACCAACCTTTTCGAGTTGTCAACTGGAAGTAAAGGAGGGACCAATAAAGAATCTGGGTAAGAAAATAGTCTAAATGTGGGTATCAGGGTTGTTGTGAACCTATACAAGGGCGGAAGTAGGTAACAGGTCTAATTAGGAAGGTTGTCGCTTGTCGAATTGGGTTGCGGCAGCACTCTTGAACTTTAGGGATGGCTTGAGATAAGAACTTGGTTACGGTAGCATAATTGGTACTAGTTAGATAGAGGTTTAATGGTTAGCCCTAACCCTGAGTACATAGGTCAAGCTGTGGTGGTAGATTACCGAAGCCTGGGTGAATACATGGGTAGGACATGTACCCTAGTAAAAAGTTAGTCACCGGCTTCAATGTTGAGGTTCGGTGTGGTTTCATGATAAAAAGTGGTGCAGCTATCACATCTAGAACTTAGTAAAGCAACCAGGTGGAGTCAGGTGTTTCAGTAATTTATAGTTCTATAGTACTGGCATCTGTCGTTTAGAAATAGTTCTTATACGCTATTTGCCGACAGGCTTAGAGTTTATCACTTACCAACTATGTTAGTTAGCTAGCATCATTTGTATACATGAATTATTTACTAAAATAAATACCTGGCAAGATATGCCAAAGTTAAAAAAAAAAAAAAAAAAAAATTGGTTATTAAACAACAAAAATTTAAAAAAAAAAGTTTAATCATAGAAATATAATTAATGTCTATCATAGACATGCTGATTATATACTTTTAATCAATTATATATTTTAGTAATATGGTAATGATCTAACGATGCAGGAATTTCACGTGATTTATACATAGAGAGCATGCTTTAGGGGCATGCCTTAGCCTGAGGCATGCCCAAATATTTTTCCATGCCTGCCACTCTACTATATAAACAATATATTGTTTATATAAAGATTTTATATAGTCATTAACATGATTTCTAAAGATATCTCAGCATTTACTAGGCCGATTTGGATGATTTAACCACTATTTGAACCACAACAATGTACTCTACAACTTTCAATTAATTGACTTTGTGATTAACTTAGTACGAAAAAAGTTTTCCTTAAATGTATGTTAGAAATTTTTCACATTTACTCTATATTAGATTTACATAGTGATCTGCATTACATTACACTATGATCATGCATTTGTTAAGTGGTGGATCATCAATTAATTGGTGATCCACCAGTCAACCAGAGAATAATTATAGTAAAATGTGACTCAAATTACTTATAAAAATTAGAGATCTCTAAATGTGGCGTGCACATATCTAAAACTTTTTTTATACTAAGTTAATCACTTTTCTAACTTAAGAAACTTTTGTAGAGCTTATCAAGATGTATCTAATGGTAGTTAGAGCATCAAAATCGGCTTGGTGGGTACTAAGATATTTTTAAAAAACGTTTCTTTTACTATGTAAAATTCTTTGCAAACAATACTATTGTTTGTAAAGAAGTTTACATAGTAAAAGAAATATTTATAAAAAAAATATCTTGGTATCTACTAAGCCGATTTTGATGCTCTAACCACTATTAGATGCATCTTGACAAGCTCTACAAAAGTCTCTTAAGTTAGAAAAATGATTAACTTAGTATAAAAAAAAGTTTTAGATGTGCACATCTCACATTTGGAGACCTTTAATTTTTATAAGTAATTTGAGTCACATTTTACTATAATTATTCTCTGGTTGACTGGTGGATTACCAATTAAAGTACTTTTCAAAAAAAAGAAAACTACTACAAATAAACAAAAAAGAAGTATATAGAAAGTTTTATTAGCATTGTAGAACTTCATTATTAAAAATAATCAAATTTCTTTTTTGTTTTAGAGAAGTTAGCATAGTGATAATTTAATTTTATTTATTTTTAAGAAGTTGCTATTATGCTAACTTCTTTAAAACAAATAAAACTTTCTATATACTTCTTTTTTGTTTATTCGTAGTAGTTTTCTTTTTTTTAAACTATATAAATAATATAAAATTAATTTAATTTAAACAGCCAATTATATGAATGTCTGTCTATGAAATTAGAACAAACCCAAATAAGAATTTTGTTATTTGACTCTAATTATACTAAAATCGATTTTTTTTTTATTTAAACCCTAATTTTAATCGACTAAAATAATTTGTAAAATTTCTATCCGAGACAATTTCAATCTGTAGAATATAACAGGTATATCATCATTAATACATATAGCAGATATTTTATCTTTATCAGAAAATCCAGACCTTTATCAAATTTTAAAAATAAAAAATGAATTCAAACCAATTTTGGTCTTGCTAGTTGATAATGAACCCGACAAAAAATTCTTAATATTTGAAAAACATTAAAGAATATTGCAAATTGTTTAAAAAATTAAACCTTGATTATTTTACTATTTGAACTCATACTCCAAAACAGTTGGCCTACAACCCAGTAGAAAGAAGTATGTTTACTCTTTTGAGAAAGTTAGGAGGAATTGTTTTACCTGTTGATCATTTTGGATCTTATCTTGATACTATGAGGAATGTTACAGATACTAATCTTAAAATTCGCAATTTTTGTTATGCTAATGAAAAACTTTATGATTTATGACAAAGAGATAATATACATGAACACAAAGTTGCTATAAACTATATTAATTATAAAATTAATTCTTTTGATAAAGCTTTTGATATTTCCTAAAGCTGAATTAATAAACACTGTCAAATATATCACTATTTTCTTGAAATACAAAGGTGTAATGATTTTAGATACTGTTTTCCATGGAGAAATGAAGATGCAGGAGCTTTGCTTGCAGAAAATAACAAATTCTTACCACGCTTACTAAGAACCAAGATGGTTACTTTCTCAGCCTCTATCTATATACTTCAGTATATAGATAAAAATAAATTACAAGACTATAATCAAAACTGCCCTTCTATTTGCCAGGAAATATATTTATGATTGACTTGTTCTATTTGCAAGTGATACTTCTCTACCTTAGCATTTCTTACTCAATATAAAAAAGCAATTTATTTTTTTACTATTTATAGAAAACCTAAAAATAATGCTATAACAGATAACTGTCTTCCGCTATTATCTTATGTTTATGTAGAAACAGTATTAGACTCAAGTATGTTAAATAGTTAACACTTAAATAAAGAACCCACTTTCAAATATCTGTTATCAGAATTTCATTCAATATAACACTTTGCCAACTTAGTGTCAAATATAATTCAAAAAAAAAATTAAAGAGTGGATAAATAAAAATAGGAATATTAAAATTGAATTAAAGAATGAAAAAATGAAGATGTAATAGAATAGAAAACTTATAAATAAAAACTGCAGAAATAAATAAAATAACTTATATTTACTTGTAATTATTTTTTATTTTTGTATATTTATAATAAATATTCATTCAAATTACAAAACTCTTCTCAACGATCATTTGGCACACAATAACAACAGCAGATTAAAGCTGTTTAAGAGTGAAAACATAGCCAAGGACATTATTAAACACTTTAAAAAGTGTTTAAAAGGTGCTGTAGACGTTAAACTAGCAGTATTTAAGGGATATCAACAAGTAGCAAAGCGATTTGGAGAGAAGAAGTTTAATTTTTAAGTTTTTATAATCGCTCGTCAACAAGATACTGAAAACACAAGATCAACCTAACATAGACGACTTAAAGTCAATACAATAGTGGAAAAAAGCAAATTAGAGTTGTTAGAAAGGGTTTTTATTGCTTTAATGAAGCATATAACAGCTCTAGCAACACGAAGATAAAACTTTCTTGCTTATTCCAAATTTTAGAGAAAACAGCGTTAACCCTGTAGTGTAGATCTTTTGTATAACACAAATTGACACATAAAGGCACATTGTTACACACAAGCTATTCCATAAATTTGACACGTTAAAACACGTTAAAACACGAAAAAACATGTCAAAATCATGTGGTATTGGAGTTACAAAATAGAGTTAGCAACAAGAAGTAATAAGTATTAAAGAGATAAATAGTAAACACGTGATATCCAAAATAGCAATTGCAAAAAATGCCATCACTTGTAGAATATAGAAACTTCTTTAAAAAGTCGGAAGAGAAGAAATTAAAGCTTTACAAAGCACAAAGTACAACAGTACTAAAGAAAGATATACATGTTGCAAAATATTTAGATACAAATGATAGTCATTTAATATCAATTATACGTAATGTTTTAGATAGGTATAAATGAGTACAGAGTAGAAAGGTCAAACAAGACGTAATCTCAGATGAAGAAAGAACATTGCTAGAACTAAATACAAAAGCTAATGAGCCTCATTTTGAAAAAAAACAAAATAAGTTGGTGTCTGCAACTATAGAGGTCAGTTATGACAAGTCGGTCGTGTTGACAACTGATTATGGTAAAAAGGTGCAGAAGAACAATCAAGATTGTGCACGTAAAAGAAGTTTGTCAGAATATGATGATATAAATAATATTGATAAACTAGCTATTAAACTAGAAAAAATTGCATTGGTCCAAAACGAGATTGGTGTTATCGATTATGGAATAAAAGATCAACTAGCCAATAAAACAAATGACACTGATCAACGAATAGAGAATAAAAGGATCAAAAAGTATGAGAATATTTATAATTCAGCATGGGCGCCAAAGGGAGAAGTTAATTTAGAAAAAATTAAAAATGAGACATGCTACTTTTTCACATTGTGGGATCTCTCGAAGAAAATAAGCGCAGATGAAATTAGAAATTTTTTTGAGTTTTACAGGAGTGCTAAAGTTTTAGACTGGCAATATAGTTTTAGAACTAAAGCAGCCTTTATTAGTATAGAAATAAGTATTAAAGAGCGAGAAAACTCTTTAAGGGAAAGCTGGGCAATACATTTAGATCAAGGTAAATTGTACAGAGTAACACTAGGGAAATTTGACATTATGAAGTTAAAAGACAGAAGCAAGTTTAAAAGTACAATTTACAATGTACCAAGCACAGCATTTGATAGCCTCATGCTTCGACTGTTAAGAAATCACAAAGTACGCATAGTCCATACTCTGAGTAATAGTAATGGTAATCAGAGTAGAAAAGCGCTATTGTATTTTGAAAATGAAGAAGATCTAATGAAAGCACAAAGTTCAAGTTTGTATTATTTTAATACAAAGCTAGAGTGGACCCCTCCTGACACAGAGATAGAAAATAGAAGAGTTGCAAGTTCAAAGTATTATAGTGAATATAAAAAGGTTCTAAGTAATAGAAAAAAACTTGATCTTAATGAAACAGTTTCGATCAAAAAGCCAAGTGCAGACAAAAGGCTGAAAAGACCAAACAACACTATTAAAGAAAGTAAGCGTCTTCATGGTAGTAAAGGCAGTTGGGTTAAGCAAAGAATACCTAAGAAGGAGACGGTTTACGATAAGGAGAATTTAAACCCAAAGCTACATGTTTTCCATCGAGTTTAAAAAGTAAAGCAATAGAGAAGATCGATAAAGCAGAGAGTTTCGATCATAGTTATAAAGACGTCTTTGAAAAAATTTTAGCAAGACTTGACAGAATTGAAGAAAGGTATATGGGGGCCGGAGGCCCCAATCACTTCTAAGGGCACCAAAGGCATGCTCAATGAAAAAGGGGGCTCGTACAGTAAGTTTGTGGTTCGGCAAGACGAAGGCCTCCCTAACAGCACGGACATTAATACAATAGATAATAAAATAGCAAATGAGGTTCAGTTAAGAGTAGCATGTCATAATATTAATGGTATAAGAGGAAACAAGATCAAACTAAAGGCAATATCTGAGTGGGTAAATGATGAAGAGATAGAACTTTTAGGTTTGGTAGAAACTAATGCAAGTGAGAAAGATCTTAGATTTAGCTTAGAAGAGATTAATATGAGGGGCTTTTGGTCACAAGGTGAAATTTCAAAGCGTAAAGGTTCTAGTGTTGGACTATTAGTGAGTCCAGGTTGGGAAAGACATTTAGAACAAGTCACAAGATTTATGAAGTATTTAGTAGAAGCATGTTTTTACTTCAAACAAGTAGTAGCAGTCGGTGTAGTAGTTTATCTCCCACCAAACGACAAAGATATAGTTAAAAGAATTCAGCAAAAGATCGTAACAAGTTTTATGGAGAGAACAGACAAAATGCAGTTTGTTATAATGGGTAATTTTAATCATATTGTTAATAGAGAATTAGATAAATCTAGTTCGGGAAATGCAGCAAGTTTTAAAGTATTACCACTCTATAAATGGTTTCAAAATCAGGATTTGTTGACATATTTAGAGTAATTAATCCAGATACTAAGAAGTTCACATGGTCTGGACAGGAAGTTGAGACAAGAATCGATCAAATTTGGATGTCTGAAGATCTTCGTTATGGTGTTTGAGAGGCTGATATTTGTGAAGCAGATGTTATAACAGCAAGCAATCATGTAATAATAACTGCAGATGTTTCACTCAGATACTTAAATAGAACTCACAGTAAGGCAAGTGAGAAGAAAAAAGAATTTTTAGAGTGGTTTATTTATATGATGAAGCAACAAAAGATAATTGGAAAAGCTATCAAGAAGATCTTGAAAGATTCATTATAGGTAATCAGGCACTTGCCAAGTGTTGGACCACAGCTACATGTGATAGACTCAATATAATATGGGACATTATATCTGGTGCAATAAGGTGTGCTGTGAGTAAGAACATCCCAAAGAAGAAGATACCTGGGTACATATGTGAGAAGAACTAAAAAAAAAGTAACAAGAATATAGTCAAATTAAGTAAGATTATTCAACGAGCAAGAAAGCAGCAGTGTGTGATAATGTCATGTTAAATATAGTATCAGCTGATGAAGAGATTAAGAGAATTAATATTGAGTACTAGGCAGATATACCAGATTTAGAAAACATTGTAAATGAAGGTAATGCACTGCTAAAGTGGACTGCTCGCGCAAAAGAGTGTTGGAAAGCAATGCGAGTACAAGAGAAAGTGGTAGAAGAGAAGGCTACACATAAGAGAATCTATGTAGCAGTAGCTTGTAAATATGAAAAAATTGATGATGAAGTTGGAGCAATGTTAGCAAGCATCCTTGACAAACCTTTTAGAAAGATAAAACTCGACTGTGTTCTAGAAAAAGATAGCAATGTATGGGCCTTGTACAATGAGTTGAGTGATGTTTTGTTTAAAACAGCAGCACATTTTCAAAGTCAATTTAAAGAAAGGAAAATACTTAATGACCAAAGTGTGACTAATAAATTTTATAAACCACTCGAGGAGGTGAATGAAGAGTAGTATTCTGACTTAGACAATGAAGTTACATTAGAAGAATAGTTGGAGGTGATTGGAAAAACAAAAAACAAAACAGCACCTGAAGTTTCAGGAATTGGGTATTTGCTAATTAAGAATGCAGGTATAGAGGTACAAAAGATCTTTAGAAAGTTCACAAGTTTGTGCTTAGCAAGCAGTAATATCCCAGATAAATGAAAGCTTGTACAAGTGTACCCAATTCCAAAAAGTGAAGACTGGGGTTTCCAGTTACATAATATTAGACTGATAGCATTGTTGGAAACCTTTAGAAAGTGTATCACTCGGCTATTAACCAAGAGAATCTCTAAAGTACTTGTAAAACACAAAGTTCTACGTGGGCCAAATTATGCAGGTTTGCCGGGTTTTTCAACAAAAAGTGCAATTAACCTAGTTGAAATGATAGTGGAAGACGCGCACGAAAGCAAAAAAGAGTTGTGGTTAATGCTCCAAGACATGATGAAGGTGTACGACTCTGTTTTAATAAAGACACTTCGTGCTGCACTCCAAAGAATAAAGCTGCTATCTAAAATAATTGACTTTATCATAGAGTTATTTAACAAGAGAAGAGTTAAAATAATTACTGATTTTGGGTTAACTGAGGATTTTGAAGCAGGTGATGGAATCGAGCAAGGAGAGACAATATCTCCATAGTGTGACGGATTTTCTATGATCCCTTATTAAGAAAAATATAGGATAATAAAAAGCTTGGTTATATAGTAAAGACAGACAAAATAGTTGAGCTATAGCTAAATACAACAAGAAAAGAATCAGTAAGGCAGGTAGCGGTAGCTTTTGCTGATAACACTACATGGATAGCAGGAAGCAAAAGTCAAGCTGAACAGATAGTTCAGACAGCGCAATGTTTCTTCAAGTTTAACAATATACAAATAAATGGAGCAAAATCAAAGCTTTTTGTCTATAATACCAAATTGTACAAAAGTGAAAAATGGGTTGAAGTAGATAGTTATAGAGTTCAAGCTGAAGAGAAAAAGTCATTAACATGGTTGCTTGGGGTTTGGATAAGTATAGAATCAAATGAGAGCCTAGTAGTTCAGAAAGCAAGGAGTATTGTTGGGCAGTTTGTAAGAACATTGCATTTTAAGAGTTTATCGATTAGTCAGTTAATTTATATAAACAATATGTGCATTGTTCCAAAGTTAGCATACATATTACAATTAACCAAAATATCAAAGGCAAGTATTGATAGGATTTATCAACCTATAACGTGAATTATCAAGAACAAGATCGGACTTCCAGCAATGGCAGGTAACTACGTAGTGGCACATCAAGGGCTTGTTAGATACAGAACTCTAGGTCAGGAAATCTTTAGTAGACAATTAGTTAGTCTGCAGAATAGGTTGAATAGTCATGATTAAATAGGCAAGTTAACACAAATAAGGTTGAATAAGGGGTTTGCATTAGCAGGTCTCATTGAAGAGACTTGGCACATATCACAGAAGTTGATATTGAGAAAGATATGAAAGAATAACCTAGCAGGCCGAGTTCTATTAAAGGCAAGTGACTTTGGAATCTTGGTTACTCAGAAAAGTGACAAGTGTTTGAAACAGGCCCTACGATCTTATAAGTTTTAGAAGAGGAATTTTTCAGCAAACACTACAATACAATAAGAAGATTTAACTTGTTCTACATCAATCAGCTAATTAATGAAGCTGGTACCGAGATGATAACATGGAGCAAGTTTTGGGCCTTATGAGCTAATTCTCTTAAAGGATGAAAAGCAAAGTGGTTTGGAGTGATCGAAAACAAGATTATCAGCAGTAAGCCAAGCAGAGAAGTATTAGATGCATACAAGTTGCTAGTAAGAAATACATTGTGTATACAGATTGTTGCAGAAAAGGTATCAAGTGACAAGAGGCGTTGAGAATGGGTAATAGTAAATAAGGAAAATACAGAGTCAATAGTAGGTAGAGTTAAGAAGAAGATGAAAACCCATTTTTTAGTTGATCACTAGAAATACACACCAACAAGTGACAGTAGTAATGTATTGTCAGAATGTAATAAATGCAGTTTTGATCAGAGAACTGAAGTTGATATATGCCGACAAAGGTTATCAAGAGAGAAGTACTAGGGGCAATTCCTAAGTCAGGTATAAATAAAAAGTAAAGGAATACTAGTGTTAATAAATGAAGTCAAAGAGTTTAAGTCGGAGGGTAATTTAGTTTTAGAAAAGAGTAGTGAGAGACCACTAATTAATTTGATAGTTGTGTATTCACATGAAAAGAGTTTGGTTATAGAGCAAGGTTTTGATGTTGTACTGGAGTTCTTGTTAGTACAGCAAGTAGAGATTAATTGTAGAAAGGAGAGTAGTAATTATATTTTTTACACAGATGGGTCATTAATGAAGGATAGCTTAGGTTGTAGAATGGGAGCAGGTTGGGTTTTGGTGGATAGTAGTGAAAGAGAGATGATATTAGAAGAAAAAGTTTGGTTTAGTAGATGGCCATCATCAACGAAAGCTGAGTTAGTAGCGATTTGGATGTCACTTTTAACGGTTAGATGCAATAGTGAAGTGGTGATTAAGCTCGATAGTGCAGCAGCAATAGCAAGTTTGTCTAACGCAGTAGTGTTAACTGATACGAGATTGTGAAGCAAGAGGCCGAATGTTGACTTGGTGATCAAGATTCTTGATATTTGCAAGTCAAAGAAATTACACTTGATCTAGTTAAAGTTAAAGCACACAGTAATGTAAGATGGAACGAAAGAGCCAATCAGCTAGCAAAAGCAGGGGCGCAGTTAGACCAAATTTTAGTTTTACTAGTTGAAAACAACTACTGCAAGTTATACACAGTGCATTTAAACAACATACCATTAGAGTTGTTTATGAGAAAGGTAGCTAAAACACTTGTTGGTCTTAAAATTGGTGAAGAGTGGAGGAGTTCACATGCTATATGAACATTTGAAAGTAAAGAAGACACCAGTCATGATTGGCAAGCATTATTGTGCCAAAACATAAAAGTAACAGGAAAAAGGTGCAAGTTCTATAGCGCAAGTAGAAGTATAGTATTTAGAATCAAGTGTATAAGTAAAAATCTACCAGTTCTTTCGGTTTTGAAGAAACGCAGGCCTGATTTATATCTAGCAGATTTATGTATCAGTTGTGAAGCTGAAATGGAGACAACTGACTATCTAGTTGAGTGTACTAGCTTTTCCATTTTCTGTAACATAATTGAAGACGTAGCGTGCTCAATTGTGTTGAAGAGAATAGGCAAAGTATATAGAAAGAGAGCCCCTATTGAAGTTTTCAGAAATATAGTGGTTGGTAGTACAGTTGAAAAGCAAACCGAGCGAAGAAAAGGTTATATTCAAGGTCTCATCCCAAACGAAGTAGTCGATGAGCTCTTAAATCGGCAACTATCTAGAAGAGTTATAAACAAGGCAATATTGAAGTACAAGACAATTGTCGAAAATAGTTTCTTTGATAAAATCTGGCAAAAAAGATGTAGGTTTGTAGCTGCATGGAAAAAAGCAAATGGTATAGTTTCTGTGATGAAATGTAGTAGGTGTGAGAAGAATACTACACGTGATGGCAAAAGTAGTACTGCGGCTAAAATACGGAGAAGCAAGATTAATAATGAACAGAATAACGAAACTGCTGCAGCAAATATTGAGAGAATGGCAGAGGTAAAGCAGTTGTTTGAAGAGGGTATTATAAAATGGATTGAGAGTGGGTTAACCCCATTTTGGTTTAGTTCTTGATAGAGCTGAAAATATCTTCTGACTTACATGTAAGTTGGTGTGACAAGTCGCATCTGGGTGCATAATATGTAGCCAGGTGATGTCGAGTTTGCAATTTTAAATTAGTAATTATTAGAATAGCTTTAAACTTTGTTTTTAGTTTAATAGTTGTAATAATTTGTATTTGAGCTTTGACAAGACTGTCAAAGAATAAAAATAAAATAAAAAAAATAGTTTCTAATTAGATACTTGTTGAAATCTATATAGAACCTATTTTTACAAGAAGAGATTTATGCTCTCTTTATATACTTTTTACAAAATAGAAGAGGAAATTGAGGGTAATATAACATTGTACTTGAGGGAGTTGAAGAATGTGCTTGAGGAAGTAGGAGGTCATGTTGAGAGAGTTGAAAACTGTAGAGGGAGTTGAGGGAAATAAGAAATATGTTGAGAGAATTGAGAGTTGTGTTGAGGGAGTTGAAGGTATAGTTAAGGGAGTAGAAGGCCATGTATAACTTTAGCTACAGTATGTGCCACAGTGGCTTTAACTCTCTGTTAAATACTAATATTAATATACATAATACAAATATAATAAATAATAAATATCTAATATAAAATATAAGTTATTAAATATAAAGCTAAATAATACAAAATATAGAATCACAATCAACTCTTCCTAATGATCATTTGAACCAAAATTTTTACCAAAGGAAAACAGAACTTTTGTTGAAGAGTCGTGGCCTAATGTAGCAGTTTGCCTAGAGATCAACAGTTTTACTCTTCTGGGACTCCTCTATAAGTTGTGCGTTTGACATACAAGCCAAAAGTGTTAATATACAAAATAACTGGCTAGGGTGTGCGCTCTTGGATACAAAATTTTGGTAGAAAAACAAGAGTCTATCTGTCAATAAAGTTACTTAGACTGTTATTTTCAAAGAAAGAACACAGGGAAAACAACAAAACTCTACTTTTTCTCAAGCCATACTCCTTTACTTGGTCAAGTGGTTTCTCTTTTACTCCTACTTGCTCTCCTGTCAGTCTTCCATAAAATTTTGACAAAAAGTGGAGATTTGGCTTACCCCCTCCAAAAGATCAGCATTGTTTACTTCCCAAATCTGGACAGATTAGCGAAATGCAACTATGTGTTTGTTTATGGACGAATATAGTGCTACTTCAAGGGACTCAGCCTGGAAACTCTAATTATGGCAGCAGGTGGCTTGAGACACAGGTTCTCAGATGACAACAGCACCTGGCTTGAGATACGAATTAAGAAGGCAATGGAGCTATCTAGAGTTGGTGGGAATAGGGTTCCTAGGTTCAGTTCAAATCAAGTTCAGGTTCAATGAACCTGAACTGAACCTGAACCTGAACCACAAATTTTGCAGATCTTTGAACCTGAACCTG
>CAJVPY010003205.1:0-14510 GCA_910591965.1 Dentiscutata erythropus | reverse complement strand
ACTATTTGGCCATTTCACTGGATTTGGGTAAATTACTTCTACGTTTTCTATTTTTAACTATTCTACTTTTATTAACCCGTCTTTTCTTTCTTTAATACAAACCTACCCAGATCCGCTATTTTGAAACTTCATTATCATCTCTCGATTTGGTGATGCGCCTCATCTATGAATCATGCGATTGTATGGGGCCCAAATATGCGAGTTTCACCCAATTTTGAGTTGATCGTGAATGCCAAAATCCAGGGGCATCGTCATTGTATGCACGATCATTGATCGTGCATCGATCCAGGTCCCGATCGTTGTTTGAGTCACGTTTTGTGTGGTCACGATTTATTCTGCCCGTAACACCATATACAATGCATATGAAATATCAGGAAATTAAGCTATTATGGCACTATTAACTGTCGGATCACTATCTGTTACGAACACTCTTGGCTCTGAGCCTGTTGCAGCCTTAACGCATTCGAAGCCCATTCATATAAAGATTGTGTTTTGTCATTAACAATTGCCTGGGCCACTATTCTCGTTTTTAAATTATTGTTAGGTATAATGAAAATTGACAAAGACCAATCATAACAGTTTGTTTTATATGTATTATTGTGCATTACTACATTGTAATAATGTAACTACAAAATTTGTTATTCAGGGCTTATTCAAAAAAGATAGATTAAAGAAGACGTAATTGGATCAAGCTTTATTGAAAACACCCATCGAGGATCTTTAATTTTTTTTTTATATAGTCTCTTTAACAATGTGATAGTATCTTTTTTGCCTGGTGTTGAATCATGGCGAAAAACATTAATAATATTATAAAGATCTGGTCTATGTATTCTAATCTTGAATTTTTCCTGAATTATTTTATATTGCATGGTTGTATCTGCTTTAGCAGTAACTGTTAAAAACTAAATTTCTTCAATAACTTTCTTTGGTAGCTTTCTTAACATTGGATCAAACCATTTTGCTGATGAATTAAGTTTATAGCCCACATGTTGATTGTTCAAGATCGTGACTTCAAGACAGTTTTTATCTTTCTTAAACCATATATTAACTTTCCATAGACATTCTACTCGACAAGACATTCCACTTAGTTTTATGTTTTCCAGAATGCCGGCATAAATACATTTGCTTCATTATTTGCTGAGTCTCTGCATTTTTTCTTTCACCATCACCAATCTGTACTCCATGGCCTTTGGCAGCAGCATATTTTTTCATAAAATTTTCTACTTGATCCCAATCTTGAAAAGTTTTGCCAACAAAAGTTCAGAAATATTTCAGTATCACTAAACCTAAAAAAATTAAAAATTAATAAAATACATTAAACATTACAACAAATATTATAATGTTGCCTACTTGTCGCTATCAGCATCACTTAACTCTTCTGCACTTTTATACATCACTAATGCCTCAAGTTCGGTATTTTAAAAATTTGATTCTTCTATATTTGACCTGAAAATAAATGTTGCTCATAATATTAAAGACTTGAACTTATAGTCACAACATTCTAATGACAATAAAATATTCACATTATGGTTTTTAATTACCTTGTACTTTTTTTTTAAAGCTGGTGATACCTGTTTGCTTATATATAAGAATCCTTGAATTTTACCAACTGGCATCCCTTCGGGAAAGAGTTCAAAAAAAAAAACCTTAAGAAATTTTGTTTTTTTTGGCTTTGGTATACTTGTTAATTTGCTCTCTTAGCCTTTTCAATTCTTGAAACTCACAGATGTCTAAAAATTTCTCTTGTCCTTGTTTATGTATTAAGTATATAAATTGTGTAGATAAACCTTATTTGTACAGTATGTGATACAAAAATCTCGTGAAACAAAAAAACAAAACTAACTACAATTTGTGGCACCAATTAAAAATAACAAACTACTACTGCTACATATTCAATAACCCCTATATCTTAAGATTATATAGTTAATAAATAAAGGATGTGAATTTATATTATCTTGATGACTTGAAAAAGATTTGCTACTTTGAGCTAATGTTTCATTATAATAGAACTTCATATTGAAAATAATTTGTTTATAAAAAAAAACTTGAATATTAATGATAGTTTGAAGTTAATAAAAGAAATATTATTCTATATAAACTATTTTTTTGGAGTTTTTTTTTTTTTATTGCTATCGATATGCTTTTTATATATTATTAAAAATATGCCAAAGACACTATGTTTATATGCACGCCAAACAGGCTTCAATACTTAATTAGCCATATTACTGTTGGTCACTATATATAGTACATATGTATATATCTGAGATCTTTTAAAGTGTAAAATACTATTAGAAGATACTGTATACAGTAGCTAACAGTTGTTTATATGAAGCTTTAAAATGATTAGTTAACTATAAAGAGTCATCATGGCAACGAGTCGCCAATTATAATTTTCTATTATTATTATTATTTTAATATTAAGATAATCTTTTTGGACTAAAGACTTTAAGTAATATAAACATTTTATAATTACAATCAAGCTATATATACACTTTTGGTATTTAATTTAAGTAGTTTGTTTAAAGATTTTATAACTATAGAGGCTGCTTATTTAAACTCTCTAGTTACAACTACTGTCTTTTATTAATAATATATAAAAATAAATTTGCTATTTATCCTAATTAGATTTTGCACTTTACTTTAGAACTTACTAACTTAAGCTAGTCTATCTATAAAGTAAATTTGATAATATAGTATATATTATATATATATATTCACTTGCATATTTAGTAATTTTTTTTTAACTAGTACATGCTATATTGCTATACTATGTTCATATTTCACACTATCTTTTGTAATACTACTATTTTTAGTTATTTAATTTATAACCTCCCTAATTAGTCATTTATTACTTGCTTCTTGCTTTTGTAAGATTTACAACAACCCTAGTACCCATATTTGAACTTTCTTCTTTTTTGAATTTTTTGTTAGTTCCTTTTTTACTTCTGCTAGCAACCCAAAAAAGTTGGTTTGTCTAGACTTTAGATATCTTATAGTCTTTTTTTTTTTGGTATATACTTTTAAAGTATATATTCTTTCTTTTTAATATATCTAGACTTAGCAGCTTAGCTAGTATATCTCCTTATTTAAGGATCTGATTGTTTAGTTTTCTGATCTTAGTTTCTAGTTTTAAATTTAGCCTTCTTGTAGCACTATCAAAAATTACTACTACTTCTTAACTTAGAACTTCTCAAGCAGGTTTTTAGTTATTCTAATCTTTTAGATTTACTGTTGCACCAAAGCTTTTATTCTAAATAATATTATTAAGATTATAAATTTTTAAATCCAACTAATTATTAATAGCTATCAATCTCTATTTTTTAAAATTGTTGTTCATGGAATTTAAACTCTAGACTGCTACTTGGAAAGTGTAATAACTAGATCACTATACTAAGTTACTACATCTTTAATAAAATTTTAATTATTAAATTCTATGATTAATATAAATTTATATATTATTTTTGATAGTTTTATTTTTTTATTTTTTTTTTTAACTCTTTATAGTTTTGCTAGAGTTTAAATAATTAAAAACTTTATTTATTTAAAATAATAAAACAAACAGTTATCTAGAACTAAACAAATTGTTTTCTCTTTAATTGCAAACTTAATATAATCTGGCTATAATAAACATGTTTAGCTATAATTTGTCACACTAACTTGTATATAAGTTGAATAAACTAATCTCTTCAATTCTTCTTTTTTTACTAAGAGCAAAGAAAAGTAATGATTTTATATCTACAATATATAACTATCTATTGACAAACAAAATAAAAAATATTTAAAGAAAACCAAATAAAACAAAGAGAAAATTTCAAAAAAAAAAAATAGAAAAACAAGGAAATATAAAAAAAAAAAATAACAAAAAGAAAAGCCCAAAAGCTAACAAAGAGAAAAACTACCTTTATCAAGAAATAGTAAACAATCTGAAGGTTGCAATGAAAAAAAATAGTATACTATTATAACTCATACTAGATTTAAAAAAAAATTATATAACAAATACAATATTTGTATATCTTGACTATAAAGCTATATCTTAATGTAAATATTTTTTAACTATTGACCAATTTCAAATATCTCTTTAACTAAAAACTCTAATCCAAGTTATGTAAAGTAGCACTGTATTTACAAATAAACAAAATACATAGTTGCAAGCAATCTACTAAGTTTATTTAAATTTAAAAAGTAAACAATATTGATTTTTTGAAGAGAATAAACCAAATTAACACTTTTTGTCAAAAATTTTAAAAAACTAACAGAAAGATATAAGAAAATAAAAGAAAAACTACTTGTACTTAAAGAAAGTATATATTATTTTAAAAGAAATACAACAACTAATAATCTAAAAGTACTTTACTTTGTTTTTCAGTAAATAATAAACTCTGAACTTGTTAACAAGTAGTATATAAGAACTACTTCTAAACAACAAATACCACCTTTGCAATGAGTAATAAACTTTAAGGCTATTAGCAGATAGTATATAAAAACTACCTCTAAATAACAGCTACCAATTTATAGTTTCAAGAGCAATTATGTTTTTTTAAAAAATATATATATTTAAATTTTTGGTACAAGTAATTGTCAGAAAGAGTTCTGTTTTATTTATTTTTTGTTGTTAAAAAATAAAAAAATACAAATTGATATAAATTTGTGTATATAAATTTTTTAATAGACTTATTAGTATTTTTATTTTTTATTTTATTTTTTAATGACATTATCTCTTTATTATCCAGATTGTGGAATGAATATATATTATTTTTATATTAGATTTTAGTATATCATTGATAAATTATTCCCAACTAGTACCTGTTATGCTATCAATACTGAGTTTATATCTCAAGCCACCTTTTGGAGTGCTGTTGTAACCTAATCTGTATTTTAAGCCACAACCTTTCTAATTAGTTATCTCCTACTGCAGATGTCCCAAATCTCTTTCTCTGCAGTGTTATAGTTTCTGATTTTCAAATTAACTATCCAGGTGAGACATACCAAGCCTAAGCCCAATATAGTCATATTAATCTCTATTTATCTTATTATTAGTCAACACATCCCATAAAATTTGCTTACTCTAATGCCAAGTGCTTTCAGATTGTTGAATGGTAGGGTATTTCCATTTTGCTAGATATTACATATCTTATATATATATTTATTTGGACTTTGGTAACCTATACCATGGCTTTACTTATGTACTTGGAGTCAGAACTAACTATTAAACCTCTACAATTACCTATTTTTGCTCTTATTTGGTTCACAATGACTCTAGTATTCACACTTAGAACTATCTTTTTACTGGAATTTTTTATCAGTCCCTTCCTTACTTTTAGCCAGCAACCTAGATGGGTTGGTCTGCTTAGGCTTTAGGTTCCTGAAGGATACCCTCCTTTTAGTTCATACTTTTAGAGCATATGTCCTTTTTCTCTGGTGCATTAGCTTAGCAGTTCTGCTAGCATGTCCCCCACTTAAAAATCTGATTGCTTAATTCTCTGATCTTAAATCCTAGTTTAAATTTAGCCCTTCTGTAGTACCATCAAAGATCACTGTTATCTCCAAATTCAGGACTTTCCAGATAGGTTTTTGGTTATGCTAGTTTCTTGGATTTATTGCACCAAAGCTCCCATTTCTAGATAGTATGACCAAAGTTACAGATTTAGTTCTAGATTCAGCCGATAAGCATGAAATTGACAGGGCATAGGATTGATTTTCCTGTCACGTGATTTTCCGATGTCAACAGTCTTTGAACAAAAAAATTGGGTTATATTTTTATTTAGATATTATTTATAGTTAAAAAGAGCTACAATATAGTAAAATTGCATGAGAAATTTTTTTTATTAGAGTCAAAAAATTGATTTACTAGTTTAAATTTTGAGATATGCGATTTTTGCAAAGTGAATATTTGTTTTGATTGTGTTATGTTATACCTAATCCTGATTTTTGATTGGTTAATTTACATCAAAAAACCATGTGAACAGAAAATTGATCCTACGCCCTGGCGTTGTCCAATAAGTATAGCCGTCAACCAAAACACAAGCCTATTTTTCAAATATCATCATCTATGGGATTTGAACTCTAGACCTGCCACTTGGAGAGGGTGATGACTAGACCACTACACTAAGTCACCAGTATTTTTTTAAAAAAATACAAATAAATTATATTCTATCTATTTATAAATAATTATATATTTAACTATTTTTTTATACTAATTATATAATAAAAACTTCTATATAATAGTAAAATACTATATAAGCTATATTTTGTAATATTATTACTTTCAACTAGAGTTGTATTATTAAAATATTATTTTTAACTTTTATTTAAATTAGTTAATATTAGTATACTTTTGCATTGCAATTATACTTTGTTTATACAATTATATTACTAGCTTGACGCTTTTTGCTATTCTTTATTACAGGTTCTTTTGTGTTTACCACTTTTTTTTACTATTCTAGTTCTAGTTATAATCATGTTATTTTTTCAATTAAGATTTCAAATCACCTTAAAATTATTGGTGCTATCTTGTCTTTCTTTACCAAAGATTTATTTGTACCATACTTGTATAGCTAAACCTTTTATAATATTGCTATTACTGTATATACAATATCAACTATAGTTGTTAAACGAAACCTTTTTTGCATGATGGTGAAAGACAAAATCTCTGATGAAAGTCGAAACCCCAAATTCTTCTAACGAAAGACGAAACCTTAAACTTAAAAAGACTAAACACCAGTGCTCCAACTAAAAAAAAAAATTTTTTTCGTTTCATAATTTATTCAGTGATCAGTATCCTAAATTACATTTATGCCAGCAAAATAAACTACGTGTAGTTCATTTTTTTTCTGGACAACGCTAGGGTTGATATAGACCGGTTGAAATAACCTTGTTAAAAAAGCTATAGTACTCATGGAATAACACAAATAATGAATTAAAGCATACTGGCGTAAAATAAATTTGAAAGATCACAAAGTAAGCACCAAGCGACTTCTCACTAGAACTGATATAGTATAATATAATATAGAATACTCATTTCTAACTCTCTTTAAACAATTCAAACGCCTGTTATACAATAAATTTTTTTGTAATTTTTATAAATTTCTGTTATTTTTTTATACACATAATCAATGATTTTCAACAACATTCATTTGTATATTCGTCTTTATTAGTTTTGTCACCCTTTACAGTTTCGTCAGTTTCGTCATTTAAGATTTTAATTGACGAAAGACGAAACTAGGTTTCGCGTTTCGTCAGCACAAAATCTCGAGATTTCGTCTAACAACTATAATATCAACTCTTTACAATAAACCTAAATTCTTATTTCTATTTTGTACTTGGGTTCTTTTACAAGAATTGCGTTCAAATATTCTAAAAACTACTTCTAGTAAAACTCGAACCATGCGCAATAAGCTTCATTTTCTGAATCCAATATATCATTTGTCACAACAATGAATTATATGCTGCATTGATATACGTGTTAATTCGGGACTCTCATGCGCGCTAATTCAAGATCACATAAACTATTTTGAAGAACACGATTTTCAACGAGCGTTATTGCAATTTTATTGGCTTTTACTAAAAAGCACCTATGGTTTTTTACACCTATGTATACATTATCTCAAAACTAGCTAATCAACGAGTGCGAGATATCTTAAGTAAAAATATTCTATGCCCCTAAAACCTTTTTCAACCTTAACTTTAATCCTAAATACTAACCCTAACGTAAAAACTATAATAAAACATATCATAAGTGTAAAACACCGTAGGTGTAAAAATTGATTCTATTTCTTTAGTTTTATTACCAAATTTACTATCTTAGATAATTTCAACAAGATCAAAATTACCAAAATATTGAAATGATTCAACAATAAAAGAGATTTTAGAAATTTTTATGTTCGTTGAAATCGTCTTGTCAAGATAGTCAATTTGGTGATAAATCATCATTCAATCAAAATTATTCAATGTCAAATATCGTGTAACCAAATATTAATTCCTAAATTCAGAAATTTGCGGCTGTACATTACGATATATATATATCGATATATATATATATGATTATTAAAACGATGATATTAAAATATTAAATTACAAAACCTTAGATTTGTTTGATGATATTGAAGGGGAATACCATAATTCATTTGTTAATTATCTGATTTAAAAGATTCATCCCCATTGAAATGGTTTTGTATCTTAATTATCGTTGGCTGTCTTAATTCAGGAGAAATATATCCAGTGAAAAATCCTTCCTGTTTTTCATTTGAATTTTCTTCCAGAGATTTTTGCTTTGTTTCTGGAAGTAGAAGAGTAAATAAAAAGCCCATGAAACAGATCAACGCAAAAATTTCGAATAATCGATCTAAAAATTTATTAGGTCCTCCTATGTCTTTAAGTAATAAAACTCCCAATTGTGCTAAGATTGCACCTAATTTTCCACATGCAGCAGCTATACCGTGGCCTAAACAGCGATAACGAGTTGGGAATACTTCGCCTGGTATAATAAAAGTGGTCGAATTTGGACCAAAATTTGTGAAGAACTATCATTATAAAACAAGAAATGTGTAAAAGTTAGTTAAATTGTCAGAGTATATTACAATAAATATATGATGCTGGAAGTATCCTAGTGTTTTTTACAGCTGTTTTCAAATTCTGTGACAAATTAAAAATTTGCCAATTCCGAGATTTCTTTGGTCCCGTCTTAAGAATCACAGAATTTTTAGGAAAATACGTAGTACTTCGATCCCAGAGACAATGCTATAATTTCCGATAAGTGATTCTTAAGGCAAGACCAAAGAGGTTTAAGGAATGAGCAAATTTTTAATCTATGAAATGTTCGTTATGATGTATCGATTAAGGGCGTTCTCAAGCACCCACCTCAATGAATTCAATAAAAAATCTGATTGGCTAGTTTGATTAAACAGACCAATCAGATTCGTTATTGAGTCCATTGAGGTAGGTGCTTAACACCTTAAGACAATTAATCTATGATTAGAGCCATGTCCTGAGATCATCAAAAAGGTAAATAAACTGATAAAAATTCGATCGCATTGATAAGTTTTCTGACCCAAGGTATGGGTGAGGTTGTCGGGTGGAATTAATCGGAGCTAGCTGGAATTAAGTAATCAAAACTATGCATCAAATCATCCTAGTACTATACTCCACGATTTTTCAAAAACAGTCAAATTGTGAATCAATTTTCAAAATCAACATATCGGCGATTTTACAGAATTGACCTAAATTAAGGTTCATAGATTTTAACAATGCGATTGTAATAATGCATTCTGCAAATCCGCCGATATGATGAAATTTTACATGGATCATGTATGATCACGTGAGTGAACAGGCTAATGATTTGAAAATTGATATCACGAATATAGGTTCCAGCGTCATAATAATTTCAAAGTTTTCAACTCATTGTAGAAGTAAACTTTGTAGTTTAAAGTTATCAGATAGTTATTGAAGCTTAGTTCTACAATGAGTTGGGTAGTTTATATGATTTTTTTTATGGATATATATAAAATGCATACCATTGATACTATAAAGAGTATTGCAAATATCAACTGATAAGAGGTGTTAAGAATATTAAATGAGAAACCCGTCACCAAATAAAGAACTGTTAAGACCGCAAATCCCATTAGCTGAATAAATCTTCTTCCCAATCTATCAACAAAAAGGGCAGTACACCAATATCCTGGTACAGATCCTAATAGTGTCACAACTATATTACCTAAGGCGATACTAAATAAAGTATCATAAGTATCCGAGAATTGCAATAAGCTTGAAGTTGTATTTTGTATGATTATTCCTTGATTTAAGAACATTAATAGTTATTAATATATTAATACACGTAGGTAAGTGATTAAAATATTTGTCTATTTCAGTTCTTACCTTGGTTAAAACTAAGACCATAGAACGCCACGTCTATGGCAAACCACGATGCACAGGTACCAAGAAGAATTTTTCCATTTTTCCATTTTCCAAAGTATTCTATTTGATATTTAAAATATAAATCAGTGCAACCATTCTTTTTTTTAATATACAATCTTTTTTCGTTAAATACTTTTAAAATCCTTCCACGAAGCTCGTGGCGTTCCAACCAAATAAAACGCTTCGAATTTATCATTATCTAAATTCTTACTACCGGAAAGAAGAAGTTCAGTGTCTTGGGAACCTTTTTCAACATTTCCGAACACATCCATCGTGTAACGGGGTGATTCTGGGATTGTTAGTCGGAAATACAATACTGCAGTTGCTGGAATCATGGCCATTCCAACGACGATCCTAAATAATTCAATGAAATTTTATATATAAAATTACAGAATTATATAAAACTTAAAAATTTACGTAAAGCTTCATACCTCCAAACATAGTCAAGATAACGAACATCTTTCTTAATAGAAGATTCGAAGGCTTTTAATGTAATTATTGTAACTAGACCGGCTGTTAAAATACCGAAACCTTGCATTGCAAATACCAATGCCATCATTGTTCCACGTTTATTCTTTGTTGCAAATTCACTAGTAATGACTAAAAACAGTATTATAAAAAATTTGTTTCTCAATTCGTAATCGTAATCTAAGAGATTCAATTTACGAAAATAAATTACCAGCAGAGAGTGGATAATCTCCCCCAACTCCTATACCCAAAACAATACGCCAAAATATAATTCCAGCAAACATGCTCATAGAAAAGGAATTTGCAGCGAGAGCTAAAAAGGTTTATTGTATTTAGATTTATTATTCAAAATATATATGTTAATAAAGAAAAGATTTTCTTGAAGTATTTCTAACCTGTTCCCGCAGTGGCAGCAATCATAATCGAAAGCTCTATTCCATATACCTAACATCATAGCATTCATGCAACATAAACAAAAAAAGAAAAAAAAAAGGAAAAAAAAGAATAAATTTCTCAGGTTTGCGAGGTGGACGACATTAATATATCAATAGGTCAAAGAATTTAAAATTACTTTTTTACGACCATATCTATCAGCCATCCATCCAAACAATAGTTGACCAATTACGTTTCCTATAGCAGCAGAAGTTTTTATACCTGTATCCAAATTTGTAGGAACAACATCTTTACTGAAAGAATCACTATCATAATAGGCATATCCAAGTATGTTTGAAACCAGATTAACGACGAAAAGATCGTATGCACTGGTAAAAAATCCGATACCCGATATTATACAGGTCCGAAAATGGAACCACATAATAGATGAGTCGTCAAGACTTGCTAGGGCCTTTCTACGAGTTGTATCTAGATGTACTAATACATCAGTAGATGGTTGTGATATAACATTATAATATTCTCTAGACATAGACATTTTTATATAGTATTTTATGATAAATTTAACGAAAGTGTAAATTTTTGACTTGAAATTTCGGTATTTTTTTCAGTCTCTAAAAGTTTTAAAGTCTTTTCGTTAAAAAATTGACTAAGTGAAATTTCAGCCTCTAAGATTTGAAGTTTTCGTTAAAAGCATTAAAATTACAAACTAGACTGAAGAAGAGCATGTATTAGAGACATGGTATCGGGTACACATTTTAAATTGTTATACGAAAAAATGATAATAATTTTTAATTGCCTATGCCTATATTTAATAATATTTTTTTAATATAATATATAATTACCAATTTAAGTTTATTTATCCTCTTCTGTATTACGTGTGATATGAAAGATAATCAGTTTTTATATACCGATATAGTAATGTTTTACGTAAGCGGGTCAGCTCCATTGAACTCATTGTACCTTTGTTGAATAACACTATTCATTCGAAAATCGGAAGTTATATGGGTAATAATATTTGATATGCATTACCAATCTAAAAAATTTCGCTAAAGAATTTCCGATGTTAGATTAAGGATAAAATTTACTATAAATTAGAATAGTTGCCGTCCAAATACAGTAGTTATAACTATTGGCACAAATTGGTTATACATATCTGAAAATTGACCCAAAACCCAATTTATACAATGTTGGGGACAAGTTCCACGGGTTTAACTAGTCTAAAATAATGGTTAATAATCTTGAACGTCCCAAAGTCCCAAACTGTATAGTTAGGTTTGAATGACAACTATAATTAGAAGAACCTTTAGTATTACCAAAAATTTGTAAGACTTTTCTGTTAGTGTACAGAAGGCAGTTTCATAGCGATAGGAGTCTGATTGGTCAGAGAAATTGTTTAGGGTGAGATTCATTAACTCCCGAGGTGTGAATTAAACTTAATGCGGATTATGGACCGAATTAAACTTAATGCGGATCGTGATCTGAAATGACGCTCATGTGTATAAAGAAATAACGTAAGATGACAAACATTTATTATACTCGTGTGTATTTAACTAGACTCTTAGATATATGATGATTTATGATGCGGGTGAATACGGAGTATTCGTACAGTATATTCGGAATCAACTTAAATTGATTCTTAATCAGATTTTTGATGACTTAAAGTATGTAGAAATTAAAATTTATCGTTATTATATTTAAAAATAGAAAATATGATATCATTATACATTACCTTTTTTTGTCAAATGCATATTTTTCAAATTCTTGATTTTCAATCGGTTAGGTTAGTACGTAACATAACGATAAGCTCGTTTACATTTGTAGAATTCAGCTTTCATATCGTAAACGATATACTATAATCATAATTATAAAACTATTTCGAAATAAAATAACTTATGATTGCTTTTAAATAATTAAAACACATATTAGTTGTATAAAATTCTGATCTAATCCTAATACGAATCTATTAACAACATATATAAATATATAATATATAATCTACTCAAATCGATTAACATTTTAATTACTGCATTTATATAAGTGCGTTTTGTTATGCAATTTCCTTTCTTTTTTTATACGTACCGTACAACCTCTCTAAGTGCACCCCTCTAAGTGCATGCAGCAGCACATCCTCTCTAATTGCATACTCAAATTCTGGCCCAAATATATACATTGTACCCGAGTAGACATTTTTAATTACCCGGATAACCATTAATTTAATAATACCTGAGTAGAGATTTTCTTGACGGGTGCAATATTGTTCTCTAAGTGCACGTTGTTAAAGTCTGTTCTCGAGAACTTTACTTAGAGAGATTTTTAGTTAGAACATTATTGGTTGAACTACCGTAAATTGCCATATACAAGACCCACTCAAATAGTAGATCCACCATGAATTAGGCCCAGGCGCAAATTACAAAATCTATATTAATAAATGCGGTTTTTTAGACTGCCTATTATAAGTGCAAATTTTCTTTTTAATGATATAAACTCTCAGCCGCATACTAGGCACGGGATCTACTATAATGTACCAGATCCAGATCTTGTATACGGCGATTTACGGTATTATCTGTTATAGAAAAATTTCAAACACTTACTTTCTTTGTATTACTGTTTTTGCGAAGTTTTTGCACAAGCGATACTTATGTTTGTTTTTTGTCTGGTTTGTGTAAATCGCACAAACAACGATGAATGAGGCTATACCCCACTGTGTACTGTACATTTCCCAATTTTATTTATCGCTATAAAAAATTATATCGATCGCTATATACTGTATTAAAAATAACAACATATATTTTTATATAAAATTTTGAATTTTAAACCTTTTATTTTTTTGCTAAAAGTAGGTTATATTAATGAAGCTATTGACATTCAAACTTGTATAGTCTGACTGCACTACAAAACATGCCATGGTTTTATGATATGTAAAGTGTTTTTTGAGTTTTGTGCAAATTAGTTTTCATTGGATATTGTGGTTTTGAATTCAAATTATTCAAATTAATGTAACCCTCACAAAGAAATTTGAGAATAAATCTGGCGCTAGTTACATGTCTAGAAATAAAATTCACATTATGTATATTTTAATTCCGCAATATTTCTAGTAATGCACTAGAACTAGTACTAATGATAATATTGCAGAATCGAAAGATAATAAATATAATAGAGATATTGAGAGCTTTTATTTCTAAACAAGTTAATTAGAATTGTTTATTAACGTCTAATATTGTTATTGCCTTTAGTTATTAAAAGCAGTTTCAGCTTTTATACAATATCATTAGCTTTTTTTTTGCATATTAATCTATTTCACCGATGATATATATACAAATATGTATACATATACATATATATAGTATATTTTATTATTATTATTTTAGTGATTTTAAAATATTTATTTGTTATATATTTTACTAATATTTATTTTTATATTAGCTTTAGGCCAAATTATTATATTATATACAGTATTATTAATATTGCTTTAACTTTTTGACTAAAAATTTATATAAATAATTCTAAATATTGTATATAATAATATTAATAAATCTAAAGCTGTATATACTATATAATATAGCATATATTTATATTTTATAATACAGTATTATTTTTTAAAGAATTTTATACTTAGATTTTTAGAGAAGTGATACTTATTAGTTGATTATACCCTTACTCTGTAATTAGTGTTCCTATGAACCGAACTGAAACCGAACTTTGGTCAAGTTCAGGTTCAGGTTCAGTTCAATCATGTTCAA
>CAJVPY010003204.1:0-14518 GCA_910591965.1 Dentiscutata erythropus | reverse complement strand
AAAATAAATAAGCGAATATTTACACTCTAATAATTAAATTATAAAAACCATTATATAGTTGCAGTTAAAAATCAAATCATAATAAAATTAGCCTCTCTAAATGCGACTCGTAGGGACAAGCTTTGAAGCTTGCATTTAAAGAATCACAAAAAAGCTAAATTTATGGATCTAGTATATATTTGAGTCAGTGTTTGAGATTTCATATAGGGGCATTACATTAGGAGTTGCATCTAAAGAGGCCTAACTATATTACTGTATTAGTAATAAATATATGCAACTCTTACGTCCTTTAACAAAAGCAAAGCAAGCTAATTAGCAAATAATTTAAAATTTATCTAATAATAATAAATAAATGCAATACACACTCACTAATAATCCGGAAAATCAAAAAAATGTCAGTAATGCATTAAATTTTGAAAATAGATAATTTAAAATGAATAATATTGAAAATTATACCCCTCACTAATAATGTAATAGAAGAATGTATGAAAATTTATATTTTTAAATTATAAAAATCAATTAAAGGAATATAAATATAATGATGTTTATACATACGGTCTGGTAAGAATGGGAAAGAAATGTATTATTTACAATTAGAGAAATACAATTTAATGACAAACTGATAATTTTGGCAATATTGATAAATACAGGAGAAATTTTTCACTAATAATTCAAAAAGATATGTAAGCACTTGCAGCATTAAGTTATAAGAGTAATTTAAAAATAAAAACACATACGTTCTAATAATTCAACAAAAAAGAAAACATTAAGAATTATCATTGTAAATTAATAATCACAGAAATAATATAATATGGTTTATGCTTACATTCTAAAGATTTAATATAAATTATATATTATTAGAAACATAAATTGATAATTTCAGAAATATTAAATAAATTTTATATTTACGTTCTAATAATCCGGCAAATGATTATATATGCACATTATTATTTTATAGAGTAAATTAGAAAAAAAATAATATAAAAATCATTTAAATAAATTTGACAAATTTTCACTTACGTTCTAAAAATTCAATAGAAGAATATACGTGAACATTATTAGGTTATATAGAGCAAATTAGAAAAGAATCATCTAAAGTCATTTAAGAATAAATCTACACTTACGGTCTAAAAATCCACCAGAAAGTGTCTTATTATAAAAGTTGATTAAAAAAATACAATTAAGAATGAGTCCTTTTTTAACCTACATGCTAATACAGTAATAGAAGAATAAGTTATATATGCATGATTATAAAAGCACAATCTAAAAAAAATAAGGTTATACTTGCAATCTGATAATTATATAGGAAAATAATAATTATTAGGACATATATAATTAATTAGAGATGCATAATAAATTTTATATTTACACCGCTCTAATGATTCAGGATATATTTAAATAATGGTTATATAAAAGCAATTTAATAAAAACCATAGAATAATATTTAAATATATTTACAGTCTAATAGGTTGATGAAAAAATGTGAAACGTGTTATAATTAAAATTTATGATAATAGATTACAAAATTAGTACGCAGGGATATTAATCAGTTTTGCAATTAGCCAATTTTGGGTAACCCGTGTAAGTTCTATGACCGGTTATGAGAATTGCATTCTGGATGATGGTTTTATGATTTATTAACAATAATGATTGAATTGTTCAATTATTACAATTATTAATCTCTATGCAATTTCACTGAAACTTGTGTATAAATGTGAATTTAAAATCCAGTCAATTTTTCAGTCAATCAGGTTGGTGTATCTAGTGAAGATAGTGGAAGATAATGAAATAACGATAACGATAAATTAGGGAATCATACAAAATCGCATGAATTTCTTACTGTAAATAACCGGTTTACTTGAACTCCGAAGATTAATGCAAAATTTGTTAAGAACATTGTAAAAAACTAAATTTCCTGTAACTTTAATTATTAGCCGAATCCTATTATAATTAAATGAATAATTCTATGTTATTTTATTTATTTAAAAATTTGGTTTAAATTTGTTTAAAAGTCGATTGATACTCACTTCAGGACTGAGCTTATACATACCCCCTAATAATCAGAACATGTGAATATGTGTATTATTAAATTGAGAATGCCAAACAGAGAATAATTTGAAAATTATAAACCAAATTTACAAATAAATCTAAAAATCATACTCACAACCTATAATAACACATAAGGTTAAAAAAAAAATCAAATTATTAAGGTACATTGAGTTATTGTGACATTGGGGGTTTCAGAATTAATGATTCGGCGCCCGATTTCAGATAAAATAAGTGAAGTGTTACTTCAAAAGAAGCAACGTGCAAATTCTATTTTTTTAAAGTATGTACTTATTTACATAATCGTTTACTGATGAATTTTAATTTTTATCATTAAATTTTTGATTCGGAATTCTAAAAAATAAATTCCCACTTATTTTGAAAAAAAAGTTAATTCTGAAACCCATTATTGTTTTTTTTTAAAAAAAAATAATTACATAAAGTTTTCTCCAATTGAGAGTTCTGGATCTGTAATAATCGTTATAAACAAAAATATAAAAATGCAAGTTAATAGGACAATTATTTGTGAATAAAAAAAAATATTTAAAGTTTATCTTACCTTGTCTTTTTTCTAATTTATGCTCTTCTAATTTACGTCCGTCTAATTCATGTTCGTTTAATTTACGTTCACCTAATTCATGTTCGTCTAATTTACGTTCACCTAGTTTATGTACATATAATCCATAATTAGGTAAAGTAATTAAACTAAGAACTAGAGTAATTTTAAATATTTTATATAAAAACATTGCAGCAAATTTTTAAGATTTTTAACGATACTATGTATAGAACGAAGAAAAAGGTTGAAAATATTAACATTATATATATTGTTTATTTTATTAATGCTATTTAATTAATGTTTGAATATGCTTAAGATCAAGATTTAGACTCACGAATCGTTGCGTTGCTAGAAACAAAATATATTTTTAAAATACATCTCTTCTCCGATTATATGCATAAAACCAAAAAAGCAATCGATATAGGATCGAAATCAATTCTTAAACTATGAATATGTGGCTGGCAAAATAAACTAAGAGTCAAGCAAATGCAAAAATTTGCCTGAATAGCTTAAATACTTACCCACGGGAACTATTTTATGCGTGAGTGATACCAAATCTTGCACTATATAATCGCGAAATAACGTTATGCAGATAGTTTAAATAGAGATAATAATTTAGCTAAATTTTTAATAAATAAATAATATTCATGCTGGTGATTATAAATACCCCCTCCCTTCTATTCCTATAATACAATACTATATATAGTATTTAATTGCTATAATCTCCAATCACTGTGCCAAGATCACGGAGGATTAACGAATGAAGTTTCCGTCAATCCCCAACGGATCAGGATATTATTATTACAAATTTAGGTTTAAGGTGAACTTAGAGGCTAAGGTCAGAGTTAGATATATTAGTTAAGTATTTTTTTTTTTTAAATTGATTATTACTAGCTTCGGGTGCGTAGGCATATCTATCCCTATTGTGCTTATTTCGTGATAATTTTATGCAAAACCTTCTGGGACATCTGGCAAAAAATTGACTGACCGAATATTTGCAGATTCGATAAGTCCGGAGTCGGTAGCGATCATCACCAAAATCACAAATTCGGTCGGTGAAATGACTGGTTATATTTAACCAACCATTTCAATTAATTTTACAGTCGACCATCTCAGAATCGGTATGCATGGTGGACAGGTTTGTATCAGTTTTGAGAGGTTATCAGATTTGAAAACATAACACTATTAGATTTATAGGACTTGGTAGACAAATTTTTTATCGGTTTTGATCGGGTCGACTGTACAATATATAATATATTGTACCCGTTATCCGTTTGATGGGCAATTTGAGGATTTCTCAAATATTCTGTGGAATAGAAGTGACAATCTACATCTTTCTCAAATGCTCTTTGCATAATACACGCGATGTAAAATTAGGCAGGTAGTATTGAATAAAGACGGTAACCATGTGAGTTTTAGTCAATCACCAGGCGTAACGTGAAATTAAATATCGTACGTAATCAATAATTATGCTAACAGCTCTTTATAGTTAGCATTAAATAATCATTATAATACTCTTTACAGTTAGCATTAAATAGTTACGTAGCACTAAATAATCATTATGACAACTCTTTATAGCTAGTATTAAAATGATATCATTTAATTTAGTACTATTGTGATTTATTTTTGATCAAATTTTGTAGATCGCTGCTCACCTATACAATCACCTAATTGGGGCTTACACATCGATCTACATGTCCGGATCAAACATTGCCGGTAATTTCCTTATGAGGCAATTTTCCGTAATGTTGGTCATACTAATGGTATGTTTGGATGTTCAGTAAATATTTGGTCGATTGTTCCAAACAATTCGGTCTTTTCGTCGTATTGTACATTATTTTTAATCTGCCGAATCTTTAATTGGTATTGTTCTTTCTTTGTTTTGGGTTTCAAAAGTGAATAAACAAAGTCTTGGTCTTTTAATAGTTTTATTAGTCCGGAATCCGATATTTTCCTGAGTGTCGGATTTTCTTTTAATATTCTAGATGCATGCATTCTATCTTTAGGTCGGAATGCTGCTAAATATTTGTAATTATAGTGGCCATTTAGGAGTCTGTTGACTCTATTGATTTTATTCTGTATTTGGCCTTTTTCATATTCAAGTTGTTTCTTGTATTTTTCTATTTGTAGAATCTCAATTCGTGATGTGGATTCCACTTGTTTATGATGAGTAGTAAATTCGTAGTCTGTCATTATCGGTAACCTTTCCTGAATTTCGTCCTCATCTACTAAGCTTTCTATTTCTTCGTAAGGGTACTTGGCTTCATAGTTTATATAATCATCAGCGAGTTGTTCTTCTTGTTGTACTTCTTGCATTTTGACAAAATATTGGTGTATTCCATCAAATATTAATTCTAGTGGTTGTTTGATCATTGGTATGAGGGTTAATTCCTTCACTTCATTGTAAGTATACCATTCCCATGGTGTTGCTTCTTCTGGTTCACATTGTTTCAATTTTTGGAATAAGTTATATGGATAAATGAATACAGTTCTTCGTATTTTATATTTTGCTTCTGTCGATGAGCAGTATTTTTCTGCTACCCATTCTTGTGAGCTTGGTTTGAATTCAGTCCATACTTTAATGAGTAGTTCTTTTTCCATTAAGATATTGGCTTCTTCTAGGCCTTCTCTTATTGCTGTATATTCATCACTTTCGCATGGCTTTCCGTTTTTATCCAATTCTCCTTTTCCTCCATATCCTTGGTAATGATTCCAAAATACTTTCTTTGGGTTGATTCTTTTGGATAATCCTATCTGGTATCCTTTTTCTGGGTGATACCTAAATGGTGTGGTTTGTATGATTCTTCGTTCTGGTAATTCTAAATGTGTTACTAAAGAATGTGCTATAAATTCCAGTTTTTTGCACATGCTGCAGTTATCATAATAAATTTCTTGATCGTTTTCAATTTCTTTATATTGTTCCATTTCTTGGAATTCGTTACAGCTAGTACATTTCCATGTCATTCCATATTGTGGATCATTATACAGTGGTAGTTGCTTCATCTTCTTGGTTTAATTGTTGTATTGTGAATTTCAAATTCTAAGTTATAAATTTCTTCTTCTAATAGTTCTTTTTCTTTTAGCAATTTCAGTTTCTTTTGTAATTGGAATTCCTCTTCAGTATGTCTTTGTACTTTTAAAGTTTCTTTACAGTTACAATTTTTGCAGCACTATAGCTCTATATCCTTACTATATTTCTTCAAATACTTCAAGTATTCTTCTAATTTCTTATTGTGTCCACACTTTGGACAATGTTTTTCTACAATTCCTGATTTAGTAATTCTTTTCTCAGGTTCGTACCTTCTAAAATTATTTCTACAGTTAAAACAGGTCTTTAATCTTTTTGATCCTTTAATAAATACAGATTGTTTCTGTAGTTTTGCACAGGTTGAGCAACATATTAAATATTTGAATGAGAATTTTCCTTCGTCGTCGGTTATTATTTCTACTGATTGTTTCTGGTAGAACTGTTGTATTTCTTCCCTGCACTTATCACAGGTTTTATTTAAAACTTTGGTTTTACTGTTTATGGAATAAGTTCCATTAGGTGTTCTGCACTTGCAGCACCTTTTGGCCATTTTGTCAAAATTGTATTTTCTCTTCAGTTTTATTTCAGTTATTAATCTTTCTTCCAAAATTGTTTATGAAATTCTTTAAATTCTTGATAAGTTTCTACTTTCCAATGTTGGTCACTTATACTGTGGTTTGTTACTTTCCAATATAGGGTTATTATCATAGACTGTAATCGTGATTGTAATCCTTCACGTATCCACTTGAGTCTTTGTTCTTCATTGTGTACAAAAGTATATTCTCTTGAATTTGGGTTATAGTCCAAATATTTCGTGGTATTATCAATTATTTCTCTAGATGCTCTGATTAGGTAATTTAAGTGATCTGTTTCTGATTCCTTGTGGAATAAAGAGAATAGGTTATGGGGATTATGTTCTGCTTCTCTTCTTAATATTTCTTCAAGAAATTCGTCTTCCAAGTCTTTTCGTAGTCCGTGAAATTTCTTAATTAATTCTTTAATTGTATATTCTTTAGGTGGTAAAAGTTGAAATCCTTCAAGTTTGAAGTATATATCAAAATATTTTTCAATTTTTATGAGTTTCCACTTATACTTTATTAATTTTGATTTGTTTGTTTTGTTTGATACTTTGGGTGATATATTTAATATTAAAGTTTGTGATTTGTTCAATTTCTTTCAAATCTTCTTTCAATTGCTCTTCAAGTTGTTTCCAGTTACTCAATACTTTAAAGTTAATTTCTTTGGATATCGATTCTTGGTAATATTGTTGTTGTACGTGTCGCAACTTCTTTTTTAATTTCTTTTCAAGTTTGGTATTTTTCATTTATAATGAACAAGATCATTTCCTTGCACGTATGAGAACTCGTGCCAAATATGAGCTTCGGATTGGTCTAATGTATAATTAAAATTATCTAATAATGTGATAATATAGAAGTCTTTATTTGCTAATGATGCTCATAGTTTGGTTGTGGTTTTCTCGAGCTTTTTATTTCCAATGAACGTGCCTTGGTGTACGAGTACTTGATTTGGTTCAATAGTTGTTAGGTTTACTACAAAATGTTCTATTTCAGAAATTTCTCACTAAGTTGTGAATAAGGATGTGCATCTTTATCAAATGATACAAATATTTGATTTTATTGTATATCTGATATTCTTTTGAAATGTCCTTTTGTTGTTGATATTATTTGTACTATGAATTTACTAAATACTGGTTCTTCTGATAATTGTATTAGTCGAATTTTTGCAGTTATTTGTGATTTGATTATTGAGATAGAGTCTGTTTCAGACAGGACCGGTATATTGTATTGAATAATTTCTCAATTCTCCAATCTAAGTGTGACAACACTTGGTGCCTCTTAAAACTAACACTATAATAATTAATTTTAACTAGTTCATTAGAGTATGCAGTTATTAACTCTTCTTCACTTTTTCTGGATATTGATGATGTAGTTGGTATTTCTATTATTATATTTTCAGTTGGTATCTTTTCTGGTTCAATGAGGGTTTTATATATCGATTCCAGTTTTGTTTTATAAACTTCTACTTCTTCGTTAGAATATTGTAATTTATTCATTAGCAATTTTGTGTGCTAACGTTAGGCAATATGCATGTAGAGTTTTTTAAATATATTTCAATATTTATAGCGTTGATTGCTAGTCTTCGATATGTAGTTTTAATGGTTTTATCCTTTTCTTTCAGATTAAAGAAATTCTGAATTTCTTTAAAGGTTGTAAGGTAGTTTTCCAATGTTTGAACGTGTTTTAATCAGTTATCATCAATCTGAGGTTCTTGTTGATTGTGATATTTCTGCAGTGCTTTATGGTAAGTTCCTTTTAATAATTGTTCTACTGTTTGTATCAAATACTGTCCTCTGTGGTATTGTCCTAAATCACTTTCGGGTATGAGTATTTTTATTATATTATGAACCCTGTTATGATATTGCTTATGGTAGTGTTTTCTCCTAAATTCTATTCCTAATATTTTGGTTCTCGCAATTTCTTTAGGTTCTTTATCCAATGAATAGATTTCATTATAGTCTAAATATAAGGTTTGGGCGTTTTTAAGCCAAATAGAATATTCTTTTGATTCGTAAGTGTTATTTATTTCTAGAGGTTTTCTTTCTTTTTTCCAGAAGTCGTCAGTTATTTTCTTTAGTATTATTTCTTTTAAGAAATGTAATAAGTGTTGAATCCTTGCTTCTATTTCGTAAAAAGTTAAAGTTTTCTTATAAAGTAATTCTGATCTTTCTTGTAGTGGTAAGTATTCAGATGAGTAATATAGTCTTTTGTTAAGTTTTCACAAAATTCGTAAACCTTTTCCTTGTAGGTATTTTTCATTTAACTAATAGATTTACTTCGTTTTCTATTTTTGCTTGGAAAAATAGAATATCCAGTTATTTGGTTCAGGATTTTTAGTTCTTCTTCTTCGTCAACGATTACTTTAGCTTCTTCGTTGAATAATATATCGTCTGTGATAAAGATGTTAAAGTATAGTAATCTTTTTATTTCTAAAGCATCGTAAAATCTTTCTCTTGTAAGTTTTAGTTGTAAAGCTGTCGCAGTTAGTCTTTCAATTTATTTCTTTTCTCGATCTAGGTTATTATTTGTTGCAGGTGTATCGAATGGTTTATATTGTCCTTGACTATTGGTTGAAAGATCATTAAAGATTATATTATTAATAGCAATTGCGTGTTGTATTGCTTTTAGGGCTGTTCCAAGTCTCCAATTGTTGGTTGGGTTTATTCTTGCAATTAAATTTGCTAAAGTTATTTCAATATCTACTTGTATTTTCTCAATTCCTCTTTGGTATAATATTTCTTCATGAGAGTTTATTATAGATCTATTGGTGTTTCTTGGTATTGGGTTATGGTTCCAAAAGTATCTAAAAGATGGGTTATCAATATCAATTTTCCTTAATATTTGTTCTGGGTATATATCCCACTCTGGATGTTTAATATATATTTGTTCAACTTCTTGTTCTTGATATAAATCGTAAGTATCTCTTGTTTCTTGGTTAAAATACCCTTTGATGGTTTCTTTAATTATTGAATACACTATTCACATTAGATGGTTTTGAATGAGATTTAGATATCCTACCCCTTTCTGAGGTTTCACTCTAAGTCTCTTAGAGTTCATTAGGTGGTAAGATTTCAGTAAATATATGTTCAATTAGTCAGATTGGTATTTCGATTTGAGTTATTTGTTATAAGGTAAAGTCTTTTCAATATACAATTCCAGTGATTGTAATAATGATTCAATTATTGTATCCAATGAGCTTTGTTGTATTCTTTGAAATCCTCTTACTTTGGTATTCGTATTATAAATATATCGAATATTATTCCTAATAGTTTTTAATGCTGTTAATGTTGTATTTTGTTGTGCTATAGTTAATTGTTCTCGAGTTATTATTGGGTGAAAGTCGTGTTGACTAACAGTTTCTGATACTAAAGCTTCTCTTATTTTTTCAAATTGTGTTTGTAAATTATTAATATATGTTCTTACTCTTTGTTCAATAGTTAATTCTGGTTCCATTAAAGGTTTTCGAGTATTTTTTTAAATGCTATTTTGATATTTATGATATCTACATCATTTTCTTGTTCTTGAATTACTATTTCAATTATTGTTCTAAATGTTGTAAGGTTACTTCATAATGATATATCTGCTATATCTGCAATTTTTACTAGTTTAAGTATATTATACACGTCAGCTAGTGTTGATAAGTCTTTGGATTCAAATGCTGTTTTTGCTCTAGCCACTTGTTCTTTCAGGGTTTGTTTTAAGGTTGTCATTCAGATCTGTTTTATTTGTTGAATTGCCAGGTATATCTTAAAGATCGTTAATATGGTTTTGTATTTGTTGCTTGATTGGTATTCAATTTTGGTAGTGGTCCCCGTTTATTTGGTGTATTATAGGTACACTCTAATCCTCGTTGATAACAGTATTTACACTTGCTATTATATGGTTCACAACGTTTCTTCTTTTCTTGGCAGTTGGTACAGGCTCGTTTGTTTCTTGATTGGGGTGTTGCAAATTGTATAGTTTCAAATTGTATATTATTCATTCGCTTTCCATGAACTTTTCAATAGTTGTTACTTAATTAGTATATATATTAGTTACTCGTAAGTTTTCTGTTATTATAGCAGCTTCTTTATACGCATTCCTTAACTGTTCCTGCCAGTTAATAATCTTTTGTTGTACTTTATATAAGTCTTGTCTAGTAAAATGTCGTTCACAGGTGATTTCTTTGTTTTCACAGACTTTACAAGGTATTTTATAATCACAAAGTAAATTTAAGTTTTTGCACTTTTTACAAGGAGTATATCGGTTATAAGTTTTATATGTAGGGTTTGTTTTGTAATTTCTTTGATTTTTATGCTGAGGCATGATTGCAACTTGGTTGAAATTAATGCATTTATATAACTATTTATTATCTTCTGGTTTATACTTTTATGGATATTTACATCTTGTTTTATGTACTTGCACCAGGCAAGACTTAAAAATATTTGTATTGTTTTGATAATATTATGTTTCAGAATAATTATACATTGTAAATAAATAATTTAACTAAATTAATAAAATAATATATATTTTTCGATTATTGTTTATCTTTGATAAGCTAAATATAGTTATATTAATTTTTCAAGTTTTCGCATTCTTTGAATTCGTTAAAATCTTTGAATTTGTCTTCTCCAATTAATAAGTCGTTTATTGAGTTTCTTGATAATTAGTTCAATTCAGTCACACACTCAAGTGCTTTTTCAAAAGTAGGGTTGTTAAATTCTAAATTATAGAATGCATTGAATCGTGATAATGTGGCTATTTTCTGGTCTTGATTATGCTTTATAATTTCAAGACTTTTTCAACTTGCAAATCTTCCTCTATTTGTGATATCCTCCTTTTTAGTTCATTATTTTCACGTTTTAATTCTTCATTTTCGTGTTTTAGTGAATTTATATCCCATTGAGTTTTCAATTGCGATATTAAATTAGATTTGATAAGGGGTAAAATCATTTTGTTAACAATTTCTTCGACTTCTCATACTTTAGTATTTAGTTCCGAGAGGTCCGGTATAGTATCTCTATAGTTTTGCAATAAGGGTTCTTCTTCGTTATTTAATTCTAGTTCGGTTTCTCCAATGTCAGTTAATGATACTTCTGACGCATTATCATAAGATTTGGCATTTTCTTTAATTTGATCCTTTTGGGTTTGATGGAGGGTATAAATCCTTTCTTCTACAAATTCATTTACTACATTTGTATACATTTCATATTTGTGTTCTTCTTCTTTAGTTCGCATTTTGTCTTCATCCAAATTGTACCATTTCCTAATTGAATACGGTAAGTTTTTGATCTGTTGTTCATACTCTTCTTTCTTATAATTGTAATTACTTGGATATGTCAATGATGTAATAGGTTGGTTATGATTGATTGTAATGGGTTCATTTATTATCTCTTCAAGAATAATAGGATTTTCTTTCGTTTTTCCAAGAATTTCCTCAGATTCATTATATACCTTTCGTGATTGTTCTGAATCTTTTCTTTTTAGCAAGTTTTTTGAAATTTGCTTGCATTTGTCACATTGGTTGATTATTTGAACGTTTGGTAATTGAATGATTCTTGACTTTCTTGTAAAAGTTTCTTCGTATATTTCTTCAATAGTTCTATTATAAATGTTGCAATTATTGCACTTAATACTTTTGATTTTGGTGGTTCCAGTTTCCAGGTTATATTCCCACTTCCATAGTCGGTAGGTTGCTTCATTTTGCCACATTTTGATCCTTTCTTGATTGATCAGTAGTATTAGTTCTTCTTGAAATTCTTGTAGACACTCTAAACATTTTTCAATAAACAATTCAGTTTTTTGTTTCATCATCAAACATTCTGAGTATAGGTTACAGGTCGATGTTCCTGGTTCTCTGGATAGTATTTGATTTGTCTGGTAAACATTATTCGGATATTCCTTGGTTTTATTTCCTCCTTCTCTGAAGACAAAGTCTAATATTGTCGAATCTAGTGTTTCTCCCAATACTGGTTGAGTGTAGTTGAACCTATCTCTGGTTAGATCCACTCTTAAATCTAATAACATTTGGTTAGGTTTGGGGTCTGTCTATTTAACATGTGGTACCATTTTTAGAATTAGAACATTCTATAAATCTTTAATTCATTCATTATTTGATTTCTGTACATTCCTCTAGTCATATTTTCAATTTCTTTTTCAATTCTCTAGTTATTGCAATGCCTATAGCTAAAATACATTTCATATGCCACTTTTTCTTCTTTATTACAGAAAAAGTTGTACTCGTAGTCATAGGTTATATGTCTCTTCCAGTTTTCTTTATTGCAAACAGTACACCTTTTCAAGTTTGCTTATCCAAAAGCCATTTCTTGGTATTTCTTTGACCGGGTGTTGTTTATTGGCAAGTGTTCCATGTATTCTGAATAGCATCTTCTACAGACTATTGTGTCTAAAAGCATCTCAGTCTGGTTGTCAAGTGGGTTGACATAATTTCCTTTTGGCAGGTAGAATATGTCTTTGGTAACTATATTCCAGCATTCATTTATACAACAATGATAAATATATTTTCCATTTTTTCTAATATTTGTGCATCCACACTTTAGGTTTTCATTGTCTTTTAAAAGTCTCTTCGGAATATTTTCGGAATTTGGTAAATACATCTGAGTCATTTCTTGGGTTTGTGTGTTTTTCGAGGATTCAGGTTTACTCCTATTATCATTAGATTCTGGGTCTAAGATCACTATTTGTCTATTGATCGAAATTGATCTTTTACAATCTCTTGCTTGGTGTCCCATTTCTCCACATTTCCAACAATCATTTTCAGGGCAATTCCTATTTGAATGTCCTTTTTCATTACAGTTTCTACAAATGAAGTTTTCTTTGGTTTCTTGTTGATAGAATTTAGTTTTGTTCTTTTTCTGATATTGTTCAGCTCGTCCTTCATTTCTTATTTCTTGAATTTTTAGATTAGCAAATCATTAAGTACAGTTGTGATTTCCATTATTTAGTACTTCGCATTTAGAACATTTTTCATTGGTCTGACAGTCATCTTGTTATTTCTTTTGTAATTTAACTTTGCTTTTTTTTTTCAATTTCTTTCTGGAATTCTTCAACATTTGCCTGTTGTTTCTTTTTGAAACATTCATTTTGGTGTTTTTCAAAGTTTCCGCTAATATTTCTTGTACACCAGGTACAATAATTTTTCATTCCTTCTCTTGGTCAGGTCGGATAGTTGGTTCGAAGGTGATTAAGTCAATTACTTTATTAATTTTCAAATTTTTAAACCTTTTGTTGTAGATTCCGCAGTTTGTTCTTCAATTGTATTCTTAGTAAAATGTTTTCTTGTGAATTTATTATCAAAGATTCCTCGGGATTCTTTCTTTGGTTTTTTTTTAGTTTTTTGTTTAGTTGACCATCTTGGTTTCAAAATAAATTTTTCTTGTCTTTTCATTAATTTAGAACTGTATTTAACAATTTCCATAGGCTGTTCATTAGTCTTTGCGAGTTCAAACTTTTTCTTTATTTCTTTTTGGAGTTCTTCCAATTCTTCTTGAGGGTGGTTTCTTTCTTCATTTTGAACTAATTTCTTATGTTTTAGTTTGATATATTTATCCCATTTTTCAGGGTCGAAGGTTTCTTCACATGTTTCGCAGGTATTTCCATTTTTATACTTTGCAGAATAAAAGTATTCGAATTGTTGTAATTGAGACATTATTTAGGGTGTTTCAGGGTTTATCCGATATGTTGTAGATATCCTTCTTCATAGAATGAGGGTTACTTATATAGATATTTCTTATCTTGGATCGTCATTGAGATGTTGTTTCTGACGTTTCATCCTTATCATCAGTATAATTTGTGTTACTGATTGATTGTAAATCCTCTAAGTAATTAGTATCGCGTAAACATTGTAATAACGCATCCCAAATATTTGTTTATTTATTCTGGCGTCTCCATATGAACTCATTTAGGTTTATTTGTAAGTTTTTCTTATCTATTCCTCTTGGCGGTATTGTATCTTTCAACACGCGCTATATCGCTTCAATTCCATTGGTGTGTATTATTTTTATTTGTCCTGTTACAGGGTCAAAGTCTGTTTCAGTCATTCCTTTTGAATGATTTATTGCGTGATGCTTCATTCTCAATTTTTCATAAATGTTGTGGTAACCTTTCCACATGTCCGAGTAAATTACTGATTTTGGATGTATGTATCTCCAAATATAGTATATTAAAGTATCTTGTGTTCTATCTTTGACTGTTATTGCAAATAATTTCTTTTTGAGAGTACGTTCCACTCCTTCAAATACCCATATTGTTGTTCTGTCCTTTTGTTTGTAGAACCTTGATTCATCTATTTCTACAATGATATCTGGTCCT
>CAJVPY010003203.1:0-14519 GCA_910591965.1 Dentiscutata erythropus | reverse complement strand
CATTAACGCTATTATCCTTTCTACTACTTTTGGCGTTAACTTCTTGAATAAGATGTAGCCAATATTCGAGAGCCCTGGAGCTGTGTCATTTCTGGTTTTGCCTAGTGCTTGCATCCATTCTTCTACTGTGATAGGCTTCATTACGCCTTCGTATATTGTGTGATCAATACTCTCTTTTGGTCTATATATCTCTTTCCACTCCTTACTCATCTTATTAAATTTATGGTTTCTTTTTCTAAATTGTTCTTGGAAGTGTATAGCTACTTGTTTTTTAACTTCCTCTTCTTTGTTGGTTAATTCTTGATTTCGAAATCTAGAATTTTCACCTACCAATACTCTGTCTATTGTAACTTTGTTGTATGGCCTACTTAGCAAACTTTGCAACATCTTTTTCTTATTTCTCTCCATCATACCAAATCTTGCTTCTATCTTTCCACGGATCTCTTTTTCTTTCTTTCTTCGTTCTTCGTCTCCCACCTTTTTCCGCAGAATTTTCGCCCAGTTTTTTAATTCTACTATCTGCACTTGATTCCAAAATTCTGGCATTTGTGCTATCTGTGTCTGGTATGATTGGTTTATTTTTTCAATCCTTTTATTTAAACTTTCCCTTTCTTCAGGATTGATCTTTACACCTGGCATAACTTGGCTGTTTTTTTGTAAGTGATACAAGAATTTAGTTTCCCTATAAATTCCTGATTTAGGGACTGATTTTCTCTCTTGAACTTCAGTTTTCTTCACATTAATCCAAGGAATACAATCTAGAGCTGCTTTCATTATTGCACTACTTATAGTGTCCCATTCTATATTAATGTCTTTGGTTTCGCTATGAGGTAGCTGTACACTTTCAGAACCTTTTCCTTTTCTTAATGTTTGTTCGACAAGTTTACTATACCGATCCCATTCTTCTAATGATGCTTTGTGATAAAGGAAAACTCTTCTTGTTGGTTTTTCTTTATTTCTTCTGCCAAGTTCTCCATATTTGAGTATCCTACTAGTTTCCATTTCTATACTTATTAGTTTATGATCACTACCGGTGAATAAATTGATGTCTTTAATCAAGGCTTCACTGAGAAGTTCGGCCATTTCTTCTCCTACCCAAATATAATCTATTCTTGAAGCCACTTCACTATTTTGCCAGGTGTATTCTTTCTGATGAGGGTTTAGGTATCTATACGTGTCAACTAAGTTTCTACCTTTGAACCATTCTAATAAAGTTTTGCCCAACCCCTGATTTCTACGTTTTATATTATCTGTATCCAATCTTGTATCACATATGGCGTTAAAATCTCCTAATATGCACACGTATGTGTCTATCTTATTGTTGCATATTTCTTGTACTACTATACGTTGCACCTCCTTGTTAATCTCTTTATCTGATGGTGGTAAGTATATTACCCAGATTTGTATTACCACCTTTCTAAAAAAGAACTCTAATTTTAACGCATATGGATTATATCTTTTGACTTTGCCTAAGTGCTTGTACCAATCTTCATTTACTAAAGCTCCTACTCCAGAACCTTTTGTTTTTTCTGATTCTTTTTTTGACCAGAAACTTCTATATCCTTGCTGCTCTAAATTTATCCATCTACCTTCTTCCTCATTTATATTCGTCTCTGCAATGCCTATTATATCAAGACTCTCCTCTTTACCTAATAATGCTAAGCTTTCTAACTTCTGACTATTTGACTTCAGGCCGTTAATGTTGTGAAAGCCCACTTTCAGTTTCTCAAACTTGATTTGGTCTGAAGCCTCCTCACCATGTTCTGTTAATGGGGGTTCTTCTGAAACGGAAGTGAGGAAGTCCGTTACCCCATTTTTCCTTGATTCAACTGAGGTGCTCTTAGGAGCGCATCGCCAACAATTGCTCCATTGTCTTAAATTGCTTTTGCATTTCTATCATCATTTTTTCCAACTCACTAATTTCTTTGCTTTCTGAGGTTTTTCCTTTAGAGCCACTAACTATGATATTATTTGCACCTGTTGCAATTGATTCTACATTTTGTACTCTCTTATCCTTTATATTAGCTAGAGGTCGTCTTGTATTGCTCCTGGCTCTCCTAATATTTCCTTTTTCTTTGTCGGCCCTATTTCTGGTTATATTTTTACCTAGATTATTTTTCCTAACTATACGGTGTTGACTTGTATAATAAAAACTTTCGTCTCTAAATTTAGCTACTTGTTCTTTTCTTATTTGATTTTCTTTATTTTTACTGTAGCTATTTCTCTTATATTGACTATTTTCTCCCCATCTCATTTGTTCATTATAGTAAAAAGGTTTCGTTGAAAGTGCTCTTTGTAAGTCGTAATCTGTTGCAAGATAAACAAATGCTATTCCTCTCTGATTTCCATTTCTATTGTTTGGTATGTGTACCATTTTTGCCTTGAAATTTATAAGCTGTCTAAGTAAAGTTGCTTCGGTTGCTCTATGTGGTACTTCTCTTAGTATAAGTCTAAATTCTTTTCTATTCAACAATTCTTCTGTATCAAATCTTCCAGTTGTTATTCTTACTGTTTTTCCACTTTCATAAGGCATTGCCCAAACATTCTTCAATAATCGTTTTTTCTCCTCATTTTTGCATTTTATTTTCATATATGCGGCTTTGCGATCTATTTCAGTACGCCATTCTACAATTTCTGTTGTTCCATGATATTTCATACATCTATTTATTCTTGCCCAATTTGCCGTTAATGGTAAGTCCCACATGGTAATGAAAATTTCTTCATCTAATTCTACTTTGACAAAATCTGCTTCTTCTTTCTTCCTTTCTACAGGCTTGGGTTTTAACATATTAGTAACAGGGGCCCACATAGAACTATATATATCTTCTTCTATTTTTTCCATGTTGTTTCCTTTTGATTCTGCATTTTTAGTTTCTAGGTTTTCTTTTTTTTTAACTAAGTTTATCCAATTTTTCGTTTCTTGCATACTGAAATCTTCCTGTCCAAATTCTGTATACAGTAGTGCTGCCTTGTTTTCTGCATTCGATGTAGTATCATTTTTCAGTATCTCTATCTCATTCTCATTTAAATTCATTTCCGCCAGTCTTATTGTGATCACTTCTTCTCTTTTATTGCTTCTTAAATCTTCGATATCTTCTGTACTTTCGCGTTTTCTTTTTAAATTTTCTTCCTTGGTGTCCATCTCTTGATTATTTGATCTTCTAAAGTAAAGTGGTTGTTTAGTAAAGAATAATATATATAATATATATATAATAATATATATATAATTTTAAAGTTAAATAACTTTTGATATACTAGTCCATTTTGGATGAATTAACTGCCAAAATGTTCGTCTCAGTGAGACGAATCTAACAAGTCTAAAATCATCAAAATCCAATTACAGGATCCTGAGACCGCTAAAGTTTTTTATAATTTTAAAATTATAAAAGCTTTAGCGATCTTACAATTCTGTAATTGGATTTTGATAATTTTAGGCTTGTTAGATTCGTCTTACTGAGACGAACATTTTGGTAGTTAAATCATTTAAAACGAACCAGTAAATCAAAAGTTATTCAACTTTAAAAATTATATATATGGGGGGAGTCAATAGAAAAGGGACAAATTTTTTCTAAATAAAAGTTTTCTTGACTTTGAGCTTAAATATCTTGGCAATAATCTTATCAAATTTAATAAATTTTTTTTTATTTTAATTCTATATAATTTCAAGATTAAAATAAAAAAATTTTCAGCAAATTTGATTAAATAGTTGTTAAGATATTTTAATTTGAAAATTAAAAAAATTTTACTAAAAACAATTTGTCCCTTTTCTATTGACTCACCCCCATATTTTATTATATATTATATACTGTGTATATTATATATATATTATATATATAATCTAGCTAATCAGCATTGAGATCACATCACAGATAAATGGGGTAGGCTATTAGTAAGATTTTATTATGTAATAAATGGCATGCTTTTAACAAAGGCTACTATAAAGCAAAAAAAGATCCACTGCAAAACAAAATCAAAGATAATATATTTAGTATATTAAAAAAGGTTGATTCCTTGGTTGGTAATGATACAAAAAATGAAACAGACACACTAAGCTCAGAGGGTCTTAAAAACTGGGCAAAAATATTGCACAAAAAGTGGCGTAAAAAAATCAGAAATATAGAAGAAGTAGAAATCAGAGAAAGTATAGAAGGGAGGTACAGTATAATTGTTACTAACCAATAGAAAATGCTTAATAGCCTTTTAGACCATCTATACAGGAAAATCAAAATAGACAGAGTAGTTAAAAAAACAGAAGAAGAAGAAGAAGCAAAACTACTCTATAAGCCAAAAGATATATTAAAGAAGGTCAAAGAATATTTCAAAAAACAATTTCGTATAAGAAATACAGTGCAGCTAGAGGCTATGCTAGCAAGATGAAAAACCAGTATATTTCTCAAGAAGATATTGATGAGTCTTGGTATAAAGATATCATGAATAAGATTAGTCTAGCTAATATCAGGAAACCAAATAGGGTGCAGATCTGTACAAATCTGTGATACTGGAAATTTTAATCTAAATTTATAATAATTTATAATAACTCGTAAACTAGTAATTGGAATTTAACAATTTAGATACTATTCGAGTAAGATGGATCGAATGGTATTAAAATTGTTGATTTTTAACCACTGGATCACGAGATAATTATGTTTAAATAAATTGTAAAAGCATCAAACGATCTCACTAACCAGTGATCCAAAATTGATGATTTTGGTACCATTCAAACCGTCTCGTTGAGAGAAATTGAATAGTATTAAAATCGTTAAAATCAGATTACTAGTTGGCAAGATATTTACAAAAAACTTTTTGTAGCGCAGTTCTGCACAGATTTTTAAATTTATTTTTTAAAAATTTGCGCAGAACTGCGCCGCAAAGCATTTTTGTAAATATCTCGCCAACCAGTGATCCGATTTTAATGATTTTGGTACCATTCGATTCCTCTTGATGAGACAGTTCGAATAATACCAAAATTATCAATTTTGGATTACTGGTTAGAGAGATCATTTGATACTTTTACAATTTGTTTAAACATAATTATCTCACGATCCAGTAGTTAAAAATCAACAATTTTGATACTATCCGATCTGTTTCACTGAGGCGAATCGAACGGTATCTAAATTGTTAAATTCCAATTACTGGTTCACAAGTTATCGTAAATTATCATAAATTTAGATTAAAATTTCCAGAGTCGCAGATTTGTGCAGATCTGCACCCTATTTGGTTTTCTGATGAAATGGGAGCTAGCTCTAGAGCAGGTTAAAACCAAGTCAGCCCCAGAAAGAACAAATATTACATACTCACTAATAAAAAACACAAGCTCTGCTACAAGAAGGTTCTTCCTTGATTTTGTTTCCAGATATATAGAAGAAAGCACTATGTCAAAAAAGTGGAAACTAGGTGTTTTGTATCCAATACCCAAAACTGAAGACTGGTGTCATAACTTAAACAATATGCAGCTGATTTTATTACTGAATTATTCTAGAAAATAGTCTCCCAAGAGAAGGCACAGCAGTACCAGTGCACTTCATTAACTGCCTAATAAAGGAAGTAAAGAAAAAGAAGAAGAGAACATTAAAAACTTGTACAAAATTGATAATAGGTTTAAAACTAGCAAATAATGTTTTTAAAACATGTTTACAATATTTTTTCAGATAATAAGTTCGCAATGAGTTTTTTTTTTTTTTTTTTTTTTTTTTTAAGGTGACCTTTTTAGTCGGTATTTTATTATAGTTAAGTTCAAGTTAGTTTTTACAGCACTCCAATTAACCATATCTATTTTTTTAACTATATATATTACAACCAGCCTTAGGACTAGAACATCCTCGAGGTAAACCTGATATTACATTACATGTCCCACACATGATAGTGTATACTCATTCAGTAACTACTTCCTAATTAGTACTTATTGTCTGCCATCATTGTGTTTGTATCTCAAGCCACCTTTTGGGGTGCTGCTATAACACAATCTGTATCTCAAGTACAACCTTCCTAATTAGTCCTTCATTACGTACTCTTGCCCTTGTAAGATTCACAACAACTCCAGTACCCCACATTTCAGTCGTCTTCTTACCAGATTCTTTATTTGTCTCTTCCTTATTTCCAGCTAGCAACCCGAACGGGTTGGTCTGCCCAGGCTTTAGGTGCCTAAAGGGCGCCCTTCATCTTGGTCTGTATTTTCAGAGCATATGGTCTTTTTCTCCAGTGCGTCTAAACCGGCGGTTCAGCTAGTGTGTCCCCCACTTAAGAACTTGATTGCTCAGTTCTCCAATCTCAGGCCCCAGTTCAAATTCAGCCTTCATATAGTATCATCGAAGATCACTGCTACCTCCAAACTCGGGACTTCCCAAATAGGCTTCGATCTCCGGTCCTGTAACCTGTGCTATGCACAGCCCACAGATTACAGCCACCTGGAATCCCTTTCACCAGTGCCCCAGGCACTAGATCACTAAATCAACCTAAATAGAGATCGTTGTCTGACATATTCTGTTTTTGCTATTTTTGAAAGCGTCTTCTCTAGGATTCAAACCTTGAGGAATATATCATTACCATTTGGAAAGAGTGACGACTAGACCACTTCACTAAGGCGCTACACTTCTTGGTTCGCAATGAGTTTATAACTAGTAATTATTATATTTTAATAATATTTTTTAAAAAAAACATAACTACAACATTATAATTACTAGTTAATAATAGCATAGCAGATATTTGATTTGATTGGCTTGAAGATCTCTAAGTTACACAACATAAATAAAGTAACTCTTACTATAAAAAACCACATCGTCAATTGGCAACTTGTAGTTTTATACAATAAATTTTTTTTAAAAACACTTTAAAGTATTTTTTACCTCTTCATATGTCTTTAGTGAAAAAAGATCAATATAGATCATTTTCACTAAAGACTTTACTTAGAGAGCAAATTTAGGCAAATTTAAACAAGTAATATATAACGAATGAGGTATAGATCATTTTCACTAAAGACTTTACTTAGAAAGCAAATTTAGGCAAATTTAAACAAGTAATATATAACGAATGAGGTAATAAGCTTTCAAATTTGAAAAAAATTTAAGAACTAACTGATTTAAATTTCTTTTTTAAGTTATTGATACAAATATTTGGCTTTATGTAGATCTTCAAACCAGCAACATATGACATATATAAATCTTCAAACTAGCAATGCTTAATATTTCAATTAGTGCTTGACACAGCTATTTGGCTTTATATAGATTTTTAAACTAGCAATGCTCGACATTCTATTAGCAGAGATGAAATTCCCTGATAGAATGTATTCTGTTGGTAAATATTACTGAAAAAGAGATGTTGTTGAAAAGAATATAAATATTGCTTTCGAATGATATTTAAAATCTGCTATCACTGAAAAAGCTAAAACTACTGCAAAAAAAGAAGAGTTTTTTCATTAGACAGCATATTTAAAATTTCAAAATATCAAAGAAATAGATAAAGGAGCATGTTCTACAGTTTTTAAAACCAAATATTTAAATCAATCAGGGTCATATGAAAATGTAGCAATCAAGATCGTAAAGGATTCTAATAGGGATAAAGATCTATTTTTAAAAGAGGTATTTTTATTATTATGTAGCTATATTATTGACAACTGCTCTAAAAATTTTCTTATTTTTGTATTTTATATCATTACTGTTTTATCAAAAAGAAAAGTTTAAATTGATAACATAAGTATATGAATATAGAAAAATAGTATAGTCATCAATAACTATATAACTGTTATCTTTTTGCTCAATTAAGTATTTTATTTATTCACTTATTTTTTTTTTTTTTAATTCTTTGACAGTCTTGCCAGTGCTCAATTTATTAAAACTATATTTTAAGTGAGAGTTGAACTCTCTCAAACAATACAAATCATTTATAACTATAACAGAGAGTCTCACAATTGCAAGCCTGACATTACCCGGCTGCGATAAAACGTGTCTACATGTGACTTGTCGCATCAACCTGTATACAAGTTAGATAAACTTTGTCAGCTTGTCAAAGCTTTTCCCTTTATATTCTCTTTCTTTACCAAGAGCAAAAGAAAGTAATAATCTTATATCTAATACAAAACCACCAATAGTACCAAGAAGACAAAACGAATAACTAACTAAAAAAAACAAATAGAACAAAGGAGAATTTTCAAAGAAAATATAAAAAAGGGTACAATAAAATGTAAAAAAAAAAAAACAAAGAAAAAAAAGCCCAAGGGCCAACAAAGAGGAAACTACCTCTATCAAGAAGTAGTACAAATGAAACGAAAGAAAAAAGAAAAATATACTATTATAACCTGTACCAGGTTTAAGAAAAAATTTTATAACAACTGCAACGTTTGTATATCTCAACTATAAAATCTAACAAATTTTTATCTGACTACTGGCCATCTCCAGATGTCTCTTTTGCCAGAGACCTGATTCTAGTCACATGGAGAACCCGTATCTATAGATTACGTCATGTATCGTATTCACCAATAAACAAGGCACGTGGTTGCATTTCTGGGTATGTTTGAATTTGGAAGATAAACAATGCTGATCTTTTGAAGGGAGTAAACCAAATCGCTCACTTTTTGTCAAAAATTTTGGAAAAAACCAGCCAAGCAAAAAACACCTAGAAAGAGACCACTTGCACCTAAGAAAAGTAGTTACATTTATATAAAGACTTAACAACTCCTAAACCTTCTTCTTGAAAAGGAGTGAGGCTCCTATATTATTCTTTTTAGTAAGTGATAAACTCTGGGCTTGTTGGCAAGTAGCATATAAGAACTACTTTTAAGCGACAAGTGCTATGCATGCGGTGAGTGATAAACTCTAAAAAAGTTAGCAGGTAGCATATGAGAACTACCTCTAAATAACAACTGCCAACTTATAGCTAGGCCTCCACATGGGCCAGGGCTACCCATAGGTACCCTAAGGCAGTGTTGTCACTCGGACCAGACTCAGACTTGGACCGGACCCAGACCGGACAAGCTCATCATGTTCGGCGGATAGTTATATTGCCAAGAGTAATGATCCAATACCAATATAGCGGATTAAATACCCCCAACATAAATTCGTAAAACCTGATCTTGTATTAGTTAAAATATTGGTTAAAATAACACTATTATTAAAATTTCAAGTATACATATATATAAAAGATTGCAGGAATGGTAAAAAAAAAACAGTTTAAACTGTTTTTATCCTTTTTTTTAAAATATTGACATCTAATTCTAAAATTTTGCTGAAACTAAAAAAATATTGCCTCTAATTATTAACTTTAAATTTATTAGAAATTACATAAATAAAAATAAAAAAAGTAATATATTTAATCACTTTAATTTTTCAAAGCTATTATTTTTAAATATGGAATTTGCTTATCGGCCAGTTAAACTTTCATTTATATTAGTTTTATATTAGTTGGTATTGAAAATCAATATTACATACTACTATGTAAACCTCATTGAATAAGTTTTTGCGAATGAATATGTTTTTTTATATCCAATAAATAATTTTATTTGTCAACTAAATCGATAGTCTTCTTTATAATAATTATATTTCAGTAAGGTTTTGTTCGATATTTACACGTATCAGTTGACAACTTTTGTAAATTTAAACAGAATTCTTTTAACGGGAGTCTTCCACAAAATAAGAAAAATTTTTTTTTGAATTTTAGTAATCAAAATATTATCATTATTAATTTAAATTACACAATCAGATCATAATTACATCATAATGTATTAAACTATTTTTTAACCAATTTAAATCAATATGATTTTTATATTCATTTTTAAAACACTTGCCATCCCCAGAAGATTGCACTATTAAAATATTTTCGATCAAACAGCATGTGAACAGAATTTCTCTAGTCTAAAGTGGCTTAAGGAAAACAATTATATTAGTATTGTGAATATTATTGGTTTTCAGAGATTCAAAAATTTTAAAAAAACATTATAAAAAAGACTCCAGAATTACATGCATGTATTAATAAGACAACAATTTATTTTAAAAGCTGGTATATTTAACACAAATAATATATTTAATAAGTGTTTATATTATTAGTGAATTCTAATATATTTTAAGTTTCTGAAACCAACCCATTTCTTTAATTCTGATTATTTTTTTATTTTATGCTTAGAATTTTATACTAACAAATTTCAACCTACTTACTTTTGTGCATTGTTTTTTTTTAAATTACAAAACTATATACAGCAGCTCCATTAAGTAATTCTATAAATTCATGTGCAATTTGTATCTTCTATTCAAACTTTATTTCTTCATTTATCATTATAATAATAATATAATAATAAAAACAATTTGAAATATTAAAAAAAAAAAGAATCATGGTAATGGTAATTCATTAAAAAGCATGATTATGTTCTATTTGGTATTAGGGTCAATCACTAGGTAAATAATATCATCAACTAAACCAACTGATAAAAAAAAACATTCTTCTTTATCTTCATCTATACTCATCGATTCTTTAATTTCCTCCACTGATATTACCACCCATACGTCCAAGAATTGGCTAAATTCTTCTTCTAAAGAATTTGATTCTACTGTCTCTTCATCATTAAAGTCTTCAATTACGGCATTATCTTTATTTTCAATTTTTTCAAATTCAGGCTCATGTCTTGCTTCACTTTTGGATGCGATTTCATTAAAAAGTTCATTGTCTTCTTTACTAGTAGTCTCTTGTTGTGTACTGTTTTGAATTGGCGGAAGTAAATTAGCAGAATTTAACTCTTGTCGATAGCTCCATGTTATATCAGCTCTTAATTTAGACATAGCAAAGGCTTTTTGTGACTAAAAACAACAAAAAAAAATATTTATTTTCTTAACTTTAAAATTGTTTAAAATGATTGTTGGGGAAAATAAAAAAAAAAAATACAAAGCACAAATCACTAGTCGATTTCTCCAATTTGTTTGCAAAAAACCTATGCAGCTTCAAAGACATTCGACTGTAGCTGCATCATACAAATTCTATATAATCTGCAAGCCACTTTTTCTAATTCGTTTATTGAGGCACCTACAAAATCCCAATATTTACAAATATCGTTTTCAAAGTGATTATATGTATCATCATCAAAGGAGTAGATCTTTGTTGAAAAATCATTGAATTTACACAGAATGCAGGTAGGATTTTTCCTGGTCCAAGCTTTGTAATAGTAAATTAAATATTTGCCTAATGTTGTATAATTGATCGATGATCTATTTTTAAAATAGGATATGCGGTATTTTGGATATAACAAGCATAATAAAATTAATAAAGGTTGTTCCCAGCTATTCCACCTCTTTTCTAGTCGAGTTAAAACTTTTTCAGCTAATTGTTGGTTAGTATTAGAATTATCACGTTGTAAAATGTTTAATATTTTACAGTAAGGATACAGAATTTCTGTGATTGTTGTCAAGTTTGTTCAAAATATTCCAGAGTTAATAATTTCAAAAATATCACAGTTAATTGTTAGATTTTCTCCAATTCATCACCGAGTTTGCACAAGTGATGGCTAATAATTGAGGGCGAGGATCTAATATAAAATATTTTTTTATAATTAATAAAAAAAACTTTATAATTAATAAAAAAAAAAAAAAATTTATAATTAATAAAAAAAAAACTATAATTAATAAAAAAAAAAATAAATACCTTTAATGCTTGCTGAGTTCATAAAAGAGTAATTGCTACATTATTATAACTGTTCCATCTAGTTTCTTCTGGAACTGCTATGCTATAATAATTCTTGTAGGTTAATTTCTGTTGGTCATGCAACTTCATAATGAAATATTTATTATTTGCATTTCTAAAATATGTGGCTAGCCTAATTGCTTGGTCTATGGTTGTTTTCAATTTTATTGACTCTTTAAAAATCTCACCAACACTTAGGTTAAGCTGATGAGCAAAACACAGCAAGAAAACAAGATCCCTTTTGGTGAGTTTTAATCTTTGTCCAATATTGTTTTTTTTAGGGAAAAAAAAAAAGAATTTAAGTATTTTAAGAATATATATCGTTAATTACACTTCATTTAATAATTGCTGTTAAAAAAAAAAGATGAGTTAGCGAATTGTTATTTCAATATATATAGTATACGTTACCCTGATAATATTGGAAAGGAAGAAATAGTCAGATACACAGACATCAATTTAGCTAGAGATATTTCATATTAAGTATATATATTTAAAATTTTAAAAATTGTTATTATAACCAGAAATCATTATATACAAATTTTAATATAAGATTGAATAAGTAATTTGTGTTAAATATATCATTTTTTGAAGATAAATTAACCAGAACTATCGACATGTTAACCAGAGTGACACATATATAATTAATAAGGCATACTTATAAATTGAAGAACTAGTATATTTATCTGAACATAAAACTATGAAATTATATAGTAGAAAAATAGTCAAAGATAATGCTCAATGCACCACAGTTCACAAATTACATAACTTTGCGCGAAATGTCTAAATTTTGATTTTAACAAATTATATTAGCTCAAATATATATACGTATATATTTATTTATTTCATTGAAAATCATTAAATAAAAATTTACTTTATATAAAAATATGAGATCATATGATACAACTTAAAATAATTCTACTTTGTAGTTTGTAAAATTGAATCTTAGTTTTTAATAAATTTGAAGTATTAAATAAGGCTCAATTTCACAAATCTACTACGTATAATCAGGTTTTAAATTTATTAAACTTAAAAAAAAATAACAATACCTTGCAGCCGCATATGGACCTGCACTATCAGTAACAATAGCAGAAACCTTTATTTCCATATTTTGCAACTCATCTATTATTTTTTTTGTTTTTTCCATTACTTTAATGTGGGATTCCCTTTCTAGACTAATATCAGTTGCTTTTCATGCATGTGGTTTTTCCCCTGAAGTAACAACCATTATGCTCAATAATTTGCTCAGCTTTTACGTTTGTCTAACTATCAAATATTAAAATAATACCAACATTATCTTGAAGAAGTTCTTCGTTCATCATTTTATCTTTTTCAGATACAGCTGCTTTTAAAACTCATTCACTGAGAACTCGATGATCTGGAAGTTTAATATGGGAATTTAAAACCTGAAACAATTCTTTTGCTTCTGGATTGTTAACCCAATGAAAAGCAAATCTACAAGATACCGTTAATCTTAATAAAAGAATCTCAAACTTTTCTTTATCTTCTTCTGACAATGGTCAAACTGTGTAATTATCAAGAGGGCCATAAAAAGAAGAACATACAATAACTTTTCGAGCTAAAGAAGACTTTGAGGAATTGGATGTGATATCATAAAGAGAAGCTAAAAAAAAAAAAAATTTATATATTAGTTTTATAAATAGAACAAAAAATAAATAAATAAATAACTTTTTTTACCAGGACATTTTTCATTTGAAATTTTTTTACTTTTAGATAGAGCAAAAATTTCTGCTTTTTCTTCTAGTATCGTTTTGTTCACAAAATTTACATATTTTCTTAGATGCTAGATAATTCTATCTGTTTTGTTAGGTAAGCTATCTTTTTTGCTATCTTTTTCACCCAATACTTCAACACACGCCTTGCAATAGACTTTAATATTACTTTTACTTAATCTTTTATTAGATTTAATAATATGTTTTTTCAATAAGGTTGATAATGGCATGTTGAACAAAGATTAATGTGCATCGTTAAAATTTTAGCGTTAAATATATACCCAATTTTTATAATATAATATTCAGTTTATTTATTAATGAATATGATAACTTCCCTTATTCTAAAAAAAAAAAAAATACATATTCCCACTCTTAAGATGAGAACAATACTAAGTAGATAAGAAAAATACAAAATGCAAAAACTAACATTCTTCTTTGGGTCGTTGTCATTTATGCAAAAGCTGACATTCTTTTTTGGGTCATTATTTATACAAAACTAACATTCTTTTTTGAGTCATTATTCATGCAAAAACTAGCATTCTTCTTTGGATCGTCATTCATGCAAAAGTAACATTCTTCTTTGGGTTATCATTCTTTAATCTTTTGTTTTTGGTTATAAATTTAGGTGTTTTGACATCTTAAAATATTACGTACATTATCAACACGTAGATATTCATTTTCTTAAAACAATAATACATGAATAACATACAAAAAAATATATATACTTTTTTATAAGAATCATTTTATTAATATATTTTATTTATGCATCTATTCAAATTAAACTCACAATTATAGTAACACGTAAAATTAACTATTGTTAATAAAATATAAAAGTGCCGATTACTACTTAATAAAAAAGACAATCGACTAGCATAATCTATTGTTTAAAGATATGGATGGATATAAAACATTCTTAGATTCAGAATTAACTTAAAAATGGATTTATAGACTTGATTTTTATTATAAGTATATTGAAGATAAAAATATATTTATTTTTAAAAGCATATTTGGTACGTATTATGCAAATAATGCCCATTCATATAATAAATCAGAATGTTATCCCTTAAATTGTTTTGCAGCCAAATTTGCCTGCAAACTTTTTTAAATTTTAAAATATTTTAATAAAATGTTAAA
>CAJVPY010003202.1:0-14524 GCA_910591965.1 Dentiscutata erythropus | reverse complement strand
GAACTAATCGTAAATTTTCGTAAGTTTACGCTCGCGTAAAAACTTGCGGAGGTTTACGCCTATTTATTTTTGCTGATATATCTAACCAAATTCAATCAACTTTTTTTTATTTTAATTGTAGAAATCTATAGAATTCAAAAAAAAAAACGTTGATCAAATTTGGCCAAATAGGTGCCGAGATATCTTTGATCAAAGTCAAAAAAAAATTAAAAAAAATTAAAATGATTTACAGGGGTGTGGCATTATCAAAAAAGGGTGTGGAAATATCAATTCTCTATAATATATGTAAATTAATATTTTTATTTATTTGAATTATTCGAATTTTTAAATAATCCTATTTTTTTTCTATTTCTTAAATATATTTCATCTTATTTAATTTTAATAATGCTATACAAAATTATTTCGAATCTATTCACAATAATTAAATCTATTTTAAATAAAATTGAATATTTTATTTATAAATAAAATTTAGTAATTTTAATTTCTTGAATATTGAAGTTTTTAAAAATATTAGCTCTAAGTATTCTTATTAGTTTTAATTATTTTTGACTATTTTAATTTATTTCAAATTATTTCAAATTAATTTTACTTACTTAAATCATATAATTTATCTCAATCTATTTTGAATTATTTTGAATTATTTTATATAATTTTTTATATAATATTGCATAATATCTTATGTAATATTTTATAATTTTCTCATTTGCCTATTAAACTAATTCAATTAACAAATCTCATAAGCTTTGGGTCCTTGCCTGCTATAATAACGATATTATTATTGGTCAAGTTTGCAAGTTTTCTGTTAATCCAACTCAATTTCTATTACTCACTGGCAACATGATATTAACTCTTCCCTTTTTACTTGTTATCCTCTTCCTTCTATCATCTGTAAGCCCTGTTAAGACTGTAGTTTAAACTCCTTTTGTATTTCTAATCATTGTACACTTGAAGTTTTTTTAATTCTTTCTACCCAATTCTTTGGTAGAAAATCTAACAATCAACTTAAACTTAACACCAGCTATATTGATCTCATTCATTCTACTATTTTAAAAATCTTTTTGAGATTCCATCTTTACTTTTTATTAATATTGTAGACTCTCTTACTTTATTTTTTTTTTATAATAATATTGCTTCCAATAATCGATTCTAAATTGATTTAGCTAACCAACCTTATCAAAAGTTTACTTTCTACACAGATGGCTCTGTCAAAAATCTTGGTACTAAAGAATATACTATGAGTATTAGATAGGCCCAAGTCCACAATAACTCTGTTATTCACAATTTCTCTGCTCAAATTTTCAACTAGCCCTCATTATATAAAGCTAAGCTTCTTGTTATCCTCTCTGCTATTTCTACTCTTCTATGCAATTTTTCTGTTAATATTTATACAGACTCCTGATCTGTAATTTCCAAGTACAATAAGCTCCTCCAAACTCCTCACTCTATATCTAAATACTTTAAATTCAATTCTTGGCCAATCTGGCATATACTTATTAACTTAATCAAAGTATATAATATTGATTTAATTTTTTATAAAGTCCAAGCCCATAGTAATGACACTTTTAATAATCTAACTGATTATCTTGCTAATAATCATACTTATTTCTCAATTCTATTGTTTAATTATTTTAATATATATAACCCTTCTTTCTTTCTTCAATAAAAAAATTTTTCAATTAATAGCCCTTCTAGATACTTCATTAAAAATATCTGCAATGCTAATACTATTTCTATATAGTCCTCCCAAAGATGTTCTGATGAATAGTTACACTTTTCTAACTTTATTAACTAGAATTTTATATGGCTTTACTTTAACAATAATCATAAACGTTTACACAATTTTACTAATTCTAAACTTAGTTATCTTAAAATTAAATGTTACTTAATAGTCTATCTACACACTTTCATTTTTATTCCATTTCACCTAATTTATTTCTATCTTCTAACTGTTTTCAATACAATCTTTTTGACTCTCCTTTTCATTGATATCTCTGTTCCCACTATAACCTCTTATCCCAAATTATTAATTCCTCTATTTTAGAAACTATTTTGAATACAAATCTTGATTTTTTTTTCTATGAATTTAATTATTTAATATATACAATTTCATCTCATCTTTTCTTCTCTCTTCATCCTTCTACTCTTTATCCATACTCTCTTTATTCTATTCTTAAAAGTCTTATTCCTTCTTCGCTCATCCAATGCATGTTACTATTTGAAATATCTTATTCAATAGCTTTACAGTTAATTATCAAAATCTTTATTAAAATTTCTAATCAAATCTATAAACAAATATGAAAATCATACTATATTAACTTTTCTACTTGAAAAAAAGCACACCAAATATTATTTAATTCTATTTTTATTTAAGTTAGTTAATGATCTTCTACTTGTCTCTGTACTAAAACTCATAATATTTTCATATATAACTACCTATGCAATTTACCTGATCAACTACATTCTGATTCTTTTTTTTGCCCCCCAGCTAGGCTTGCTATACTTAAATTTAATATCTGATCCACTTTGTGGATTTAGTTTAGTATTCCTACTAATCATATATTAACTATTCAAATCTAGATGAGTCTTAACTACTTTAATAGGTTTAGGTCGCAGATAAATTAGTCTGAGCTTTTATTCTTGCATATAATTTATATTTATTCATTTATATATAAATTAAGTTTTCATTTAGTTTTGTTTCTTTATGATTATTTATATAAATTATTTAATAAAAATATAAACAAGGCCTCATCTTTTAATACCAAAAAAAAAAAAAAATATCATAATTTTATATTTTACAATATTGCGAAATTTATTATATAATATTACATTTTGTAAATTATTTCACAATATTATGCCCTATTAAATTTGCTGATAAAGTTAAGGATCTCATAAGAAGTGAACAGTTGTTATAACAAGTCATTTTATATAATTATTGTTTGGAAAATATTTATTAAATAGAACTACAGATGTAAAAATTGTTATATTTGTATATTTCAGTTAATATGAGTTAATATAAATAAAGGTATAACTGCTAAAAAAAAAAAAATTTTATTATTGTTATTATTTTTATTTTATTTTTTTTAGTGCTATATGACTAAATATTTATTTAATTGGATTGCCTGGAAGACAGAGTTTGTTGTAGTAGCAGTGTTATTTTGGGTATCCTAATTTTTTGCATATTAAACATACATATACATGTCTATAATTGTTTTCTTTAAAATAGCCTTTACAGTTTTAGTTAAGGCATATCTGTCTGCTATCATGGCATGTAATGTCAGATTTGGGGTTATGAGATGTGATAAGACTATACTATTTTTTTCTTTGGCTTTGATATCATGATCAAACAAGATTGAATCACAGTTAATAATAAAATAGAGTTAGCAGTCTTTATTATAGGCTGCTATAGCTAAGAATTTATATCAAATGTATAAGGTATTAATGTGATCTTAATATATATTTAGCTCCTGTTCTCTGTTATTATAAATAATTAGAGTGATCTCTATATAGGCTCAGAAAGCCATAAGCTATTCTGCAATATTATTGAACTTGTGGAATTGGGTGTATTTTTAAAGGCAATAACCCCTTTCTTGAAGGTTTGTAAGGTCTGTTCTTCTTTATTATATTTTAAATTCTTGTACCCAAACTTCACAAGATCAATGTAACTTCTAGTTGCAATGGCTTTTTACAAATAAGATGATAAGTTAAGCTTGTTAGACAACATTTTTAGTAGTTTCTATCTGTTAAACCAATTGAGAATCCACCACAATCTGATTCTCTTTGTGTTGGCAGCCTGAGGGTTGGTAAAGCCCAAAACTAGGTAAAATTCAATAATAGTGTATATGAATGAGAACAACTTTCATGTGGTTACTCTCATTTGCAACGTGCTGAAAACCTGGGGTGTTTGCACTAGGCTACACAGTTGGGAAATTGATGATAAGATTGTTAAGAAGTGGGGTTAGTGAACAATTACCTTGGTGTGTTGAAATGCCATGGTCGGTTGTTTCACTTGTCATTGGGTCATGTGCTGAATTCATGATTGTGTGTAGACATCGATGAAGTCCCTGGTGTTGGGTTGACATAATGTTGGTTTTGTGAGATTGTTTTGTTGTGGGCAGATCCTCGGGTGAGAGTTGCGTAGGTTTGTATTTTTATATAAAAGGGGTTGGTGGCTTGTTGTACGCATGATTTCATGCTGCTGATCGTCAGTGATCCTCGATGCTTGTGTGATTGGTTTGATTTGTTATGCGTGATATGCGTGTTCCTTATGCGTGTACCTCCTTGATGCTATACGTTTGGCGGTGCTGAGTTCTGAGCGCACCGGGAAGGCTCGGTGCTTCGGGTACGTGATGGGTTGGTATGTGTGACCGTGCCTGGCCTTATTTTTCGACCAGTTGACTCTAGTCAACAAGATAATCTTCGTTATGTGTTTATAACGATTAAAGATTATTAAAAAAGTCGGTAGATTTTAAATTCGTAAAATTAAATCTAACCCGTTATTGTCCGGAGCATAGCGACGGACATTATATGTTTACGTAAGGTGGTACAAAAGTTACTGAATTTGGTGTCTGTCCCATGCGTTAAAAAGCTCTGTTTTTGATTCATCGTAATAATGTTTAGGTAAGGTTGATACGAACATGTGTAGTAGTTTCTTTTACATGCTCCGGACACACAATGCCATGCATTAACCTAGTTTAATGACGGGTCTAAATCTAATAATTAATGTAAATTGATCATACTGCTAATAAAGTTTCATTCTATATAGTAGGCATTTCAAAAAAAAAAAGAAAAAAAGCCATCAAAAAATGGTACAAAATACCCTCTTTATTATCAAATATTAAAATATATAATTTAACGAAGGATAAAAAAATATTGCAAGCAAACTTAATAAATTGTTTTTGTGTAGCAAATCTGATCAATAACTTATGCCTTTGATCATGTTTGTCCAAACGAAATAATGCATAATAAGCAGTATTTAAAGTTTACCATTCTTTTTTAAGGCATCATACAAAGTTAGGGCTGATAAAGCCTTCATATCTGGAATTTTCCATAGATGATCCAATTCTACCAATCCAACTGTAATACTTTCTCCGTGATCTCGTAATCCACAAAGCTTACCTTCCAAGCTTTTAACCTCTTTGTGATCCATTTCCTTAATACATAGACATAACCTTAAGAATTCATCACAGCCACCGGGTGATGGATACGCTCCTCTGTATTTATCTCCATATGCCAATTCGGTCAAATCAATTAGATCTTGGTCTTTTATTTCAATTCCCGTTTCTTCTTTAATTTCTTCACTGGCTTTTCCAGCGAAATTGCCCGATCCATCGAGCATTCCTGTTACCGAAATAAATTATGTATTAAATACACAACCAAGAAATTTACTTTCATTGATTATACCTGCAGGTATCTCAGGGAAATTAAACGATGGAACAGGCAAGCGTGGTTGATATGTAATAACAACGTGCTCCTTTAACATTTGATCATTTGGATCTTTAGATCGAAGAATTAGTAATACTGCGACTGCACCACCTCTCTAAATGATTAAAAGAAAACTCGATATAAATATTAATTTTGGCCATGTTTCATTTTATTTATTAAAAAAAAAAAAAATTTTTTTAAGCATAACCATAAAAACAATTCCAGGCACATTTTTTCCATTTTCAACGAGTTTTGCGTCTACTTTAAATTTAATGAATCCAATTTTCGATCCAAAATAATCGACATTTTGAATTTCAATTTTATTAACTTCAAGTTCTTTCTTATCTGTAGTAAGAACTTTGTTGGATAAAGTAGAAACCCATTCCTCAAAAGGTTTAAATTTAAGTACTGACGCGACTTCTATGTTTTGTTGCGTGACAGTAATAGGAACGTTGGAGCCACCAATATTGATCGAGGCCTCTGCGTTGGACATTGATCGATAGGCAAAATTTGCAATAGGACGTATAGGTAAAGTGTTCCACGAACAATGGATGTTCAGTGAAAGCCTGCGAGCAAAACACGAATGAAGGGTTTTTTTATACATATGATTTTACAATAATTGTTAACGTTAACTAATCAGCCAATTACAATTTTCGTAAGTCTGAAACCAGTTGATTGGCTATTTTCCGTGTAGCAATTGTACAAACATGCGTACGTACATACCAGATACGTACGTACGTAAGAAATTACGCATACCCATATCATAAAATTGATAAATAACGATAAATCGAAGTTTTGGATTTTTGAAATAATTATTTAATTCTTGTATCTGTTAACAATGACGACTCTTGATGACAAAAGTCTTTGGAACCAAGCCGAGGATGGGCTTGAAGATCTTGGGCAAGAAATCTTAAAGTCTAGTACCGATGATATTATCAATCGCACGCGCTTGCTCGAGAATGAAATTAAGGTTTTTAAGCATTGATAATTTTTGTAAAATTATTAATTGAGATTTTAATTACGCATTTGTATCGCCATGGTAAATAGGTGATGAAATCGGAGCATATGAGATTGATACATGAACAGAATAGTATGAAAGAAAAGATAAAGGACAATAGAGAAAAAATAAAAGTCAACAAACAATTACCATATCTTGTGGGGAATGTTGTTGAGGTATGTAATTAAAAAATGAGGTGACAGGAATCTTTTATAATGTTATATCAAACTTCTATGCAAATCTATCTTTGTTTAATTATATAAATATCAATGATGCAATTTTTTGTCTTTTATTTTTTTTTTATTCTTCTATTTTTTTTTGCAATCCATTGTCTAAAAAGTATTGAAAACAAACTAACGTTTTTTTACGTGTTGAATTCGTTATGACAAATCAGTTACTCGACATGGATCCAAATGATGAACCGGAAGAAGATGGTGCCAACATCGACCTTGATGCGCACCGAAAAGGAAAATGCGCAGTAATTAAGACATCTACGCGACAGGTAAGACTCTAATTGTATCCATTCGTTATTTCATTTTTTATTTTTACCATTTATAATAAAATTTAATCAAATTTCTATCGGTTAGACAATTTTTTTACCTTTAATTGGACTTGTTGATCCAGCTACTTTAAAACCAGGAGACTTAATCGGCGTAAACAAGGATAGTTATTTAGTCTTGGATACGTTACCTGCTGAGTAAGTCTTAATATTTTACCTATAGCATTCGTAATAATTCTCATAACAAGAGTATCTCTATTTCAGATACGATTCTCGTGTTAAGGCTATGGAAGTTGATGAAAAACCAACTGAAGATTATACTGACATTGGAGGTTTAGATAAGCAGATCGAAGAATTGGTAGAGGCTATCGTGCTTCCTATGACACATGCTGATAGATTCAAGAATTTAGGTATCAAACCACCGAAAGGTACAGAGAAAATTTGATATACTATTTGTTCTATTTTTTTTTTTTTTTGCCTATAAAAATTTATAAAAAGAAAAATCTTTTAGGTGTTTTAATGTATGGACCACCTGGCACGGGTAAAACATTGTTGGCAAGGGCTTGTGCCGCTCAGACCAATTCTACATATTTAAAATTAGCAGGCCCGCAACTTGTTCAGGTAAAAATAATGACTATTTAATTCTATTTGCGAATGATTGAGATATTTTCATATTTTATATACAATTTTTACTTAATATGTGTAATTAAGATGTTTATCGGTGATGGAGCCAAACTTGTGCGTGACGCGTTTAACTTGGCAAAAGAAAAAGCGCCTTCCATTATTTTCATAGATGAATTGGACGCTATAGGAACTAAGCGTTTTGATAGTGAAAAAAGTGGTGATCGAGAGGTACAACGAACAATGTTAGAATTATTGAATCAACTTGATGGATTCAGCAGTGATGAAAGAATCAAGGTTTGTGATACAACTTTCTTCATTATTGTATACTAGGGATGTTAACGGTCTTGTCTGGTTCAGTCTGGTCGATTTTTGTCTGGTTCATGATAGTCTATAGTCTTAAGCAGTGTTGTCAATGGACATGGACATATAAAAATATGTCCATGTCCATGGACATTGGACATTGGACATGGACATTGGACATTGTGTCCATGGACTGTCCATGTCCAATAATTTGCTTGGACATATGTCCATGTACAACACTGGTCTTAAGAGTTAATTAGACCAGACTGGTCCAGACCAGTCCAGTTCTAAGACTAGGAGCAGCCAATTTTTTCCATATTTGGACTGGTTTAAGACTAACTGCGGTCTTTTAGTCTAAGACCAGACATATAACATCTCTACTGTATATGCGTTTTGTATTACATTAATGTTATAACAAGGAAAGTTAAACTGCAGGTGATTGCTGCTACAAATCGTATTGACATTTTGGATCCAGCACTCCTGCGATCTGGACGTCTTGATAGAAAGATAGAGTTTCCGCTTCCAAATGAAGAGGCGCGTGCACGTATCCTTCAGATTCATTCACGCAAAATGACCGTTGGTGCTGACGTCAATTATGACGAATTAGCTCGTTGTTGTGATGAATTCAACGGTGCTCAATGTAAAGCTGTTTGCGTTGAGGCAGGCATGTTAGCTTTAAGGAGAAATGCAACTGAATTGAATCATGAAGATTTTATGGACGGTGAGTTTGATAAATTTAATTATACATATTCGGGTACATGCGTGCATACACACACGGAGATGTATCTATTATTATGTCAGCCAATCAGTTCTTTAAAATGACGTATTATGGATAATGTGCGCGAAAAAAACTATTCGGCTTACTATAAATGGCACATTTATACACACTGCCCATACATAAAAGTATATATAACATAATAATATATTCACTATATATTTTTTTGGTAATTATAAATAGGTATTCAAGAGGTCATGGCAAAAAAGAAAACTTCATTACAGTATTATGCTTAGATACAATACTTTCACTAAAAAGAAATAAGCCTTTTTGTCTAAATTTTATTAGTAAAGGTGAATGCAAGGTTTTCACCAAAATAAAACGTTAAAATATAAATATCTATAAAATTCAAAAATTGTGTAACTTTAATAAGTCTTAATTATTGAATATCATTTACAAAAATAAAAGCTTAACAGAAGCAAGGTCTAAGCCCAGAGCGGTACTGTGTACAATTATTGTCAGCCGATATGGTTACATTAATGATGTCTGATGATTGGATGAATTTAACAGTAAAATTGCCTTTTTAGGGTTGGATCTTTAAGACAAGGAGGTCACAGGTTATACCACAAACACCCACCTAAATTTGTGTTATAGATAGTTTATTGAATTTTTTATACTGTACGAAAAAAAAAAACACAAAGCTTTTTTTGTTTGTATTATATTAAAGTGACATTTTGTGACTAATCAAGTACTCTATTTGTTTCCTCTTGGTACCGCTATTTTTTTTATTTTAATACCTCAGCTTGCTCTGTAAGTTGACAAAAACTTTATAGAATATCATTCATTTCACATACGCATTTTCCAGTTATGCCTCATCACAATTCCCTTGAGATGTCAGCACCCCCAACTAAGGCGAATTTGAAGGCATGGTGGAAGCAATTCGCAGCAAGGAATGCGAAAAGAGAAGGAGAAAGGAAGGGGAAAGGTAGCTTTGACGTTTTGATGATAACGATAACTTATTAAATTAATACATTTCTTTGGAGTTTAATATTTCTAAATAAAAGAAAGATTGGAAAAATTTTATGTTATTTCATTTTATTTTATTTTATTCTTTATCAATTAATTTAATTTTAAACTAAATTATAGGTTCTCGTGGAATTTTTGGCGTTGATCTCGCCGAAGGAATAGAATATGCTAGAGTACCAATATGTATGGCAGGGCCAGACGGGAAACAATATATATACGGGTATATACCGACAATAGTCGCAAAATGCGGAATGTTTTTAAAAGAACAAGGTATTTATTTTCTCTAGCGATTTATTTTTTTTTTATTGGATCAAATTTTCATTGGAGGCATATTGCTTCGCTAGGAATTAGGATTTGGAAATAAAAATCCTAAAAACCATGCCGGGGTAGATACTTTTGGTATTTCGAAATTTTTTGGTTTGTATGTTGTTTTGATCTCACACCTTTATTATTTTTTTTTTTTTGTTAAATTTAGCGACAACAACTGAAGGCATATTCCGATTAAGTGGATCAGCCAAAAGGATAAAAGAATTGCAAACGATTTTTGATTCTCCACCGGTTTATGGAAAGACTTTAACCTGGGTTGGCTATTCTGTACATGATGCTGCAAATGTACTACGAAGGTATCTAAACCATTTACCAGATAAAGTTATTCCACTTGTTTGGTATGACAAGTTTCGAGCAGTACATGGTAATAAAGCGTCATATTATATTTACGTTGTGCTGATTTCGGTTCTTATTAATTATTGTTGATATGTATACCTTAGTAGATTTTAAATTACTGAAATTTTTTTTACAATTTTTTTTTCTTCTGCCAGTTAGCTATAAGGATGCAGGCGCCCTCGTGGAAAACTACCAAAGGTTGATCCAATCACTTCCTAAAGAAAACCAGCATTTACTCCTTTACATTCTCGATTTACTTGCAGTTTTTTCATCTAAATCTTCCCAAAACTTGATGCCATCAAAGAATTTAGCTTCTATTTTTCAACCCGGCATTCTATCTCATCCAGATCACGATATGGATCCTGAACAATATAAATTATCACAAGAAGTTGTGGAGTTTCTAATTGATTATCAAAATTATTTTTTGATGTCTTTACCAAATCCTGATCATGATATCCCTGTAATTGAGCCTATTAGGACTCGAAATATTGATCCGGACACTGATACAATGTCACTTATGGAGCCATACGACCTTAATAATGTACCCATTACACAATTACCATTACGAAGATCTAGTTTAAGCCTTGAACCTTCAAGCGATAATGATATATCATTGCCGCAACGACGACCATCATATGATTCTAGAATATTAAGTCGTCCTGGATCTACAATTCTAGGAAGGAGCAAAACATTGCCCAATAAAAGATCTACGTACAGGGACAGTCAAAACTTAGGGGTTGCGGAAGGAGAAACCATTGAAGATCCCAACGGTAATTTATAATTCATACATAGCTTTTCCTTTTTTTTGGGGTGGGGCTTTATAAAATTTATTTAATTCACATATATGTTGCTCGTCTATTATTGTATTTTTGATAGTAGTTTAGTAATGACGGGCTGTAGGGGTGGATATATTTATGCACTATTTTCATTTCTTCCTATTGCATTAATGAAACCATTATTATAGAGGTTTTTATATTTTAATGAGTGGAAGCTCTATATCTATATCTACGATTTTAAATATTAATAATACTTTATAATATATTAGCTATTCTTTTTATTATTTTTTTTATACTTTGATTATCCATACTCAAATCCTTAACATTTTGGGATGGAACCAATTCATCATTTGTGTTATGTATTTTAAATAAAATCAATTTCGTCTATATGCATTGGATCTTTCCACATATAATATATATTATTTATTTTAATCTTTATTTCATTTGTTTTTATTATAATTGCTTAAAACTTACAATTATCATATATTCTCACGGGTTTAATTTCCTATTCTAGGTAATGGCAAATCTAAAACAAAAAAACGCGGAACCCGAAAAAGATTTTCGTACTTCGGATCATTTATATTTCCTATAGATTTAGCATTTGGTTCTCGATCTACACGGTTCGAACGAGGTCTAGCATCGAGGAAGGAATCAAAGTTAAAAACAAACTCAAGAAAATCAGCATCATCACCTATTAACAAATCATTTTGGTCATCATCGACTGATCAAATTGAACGGTTTGAGGATGATTTATCAATAAATTCTTCAATATCAACGAGAAAACAAACCCACAATGAAAAAAAGAATAATGTCGAGAAAAATTCAAAGAAAAGATGGTATTCTAATTTAATCAAGACTTAAGACACGGTTTAGATGATAAAAAAATGTGTTCGTTTTAAAATTCTATTTTTCATTTCTTTTTTTTTTAAAAAAAAAAAAATTAATATTTTATTTCAATTAAGTTACATAATTATGCATGTTTAATAACGACTGTATATTTTTTAAGTAACATACTCTTTATGTTTTATATAATTTTTTTTACAAGCAAATCATTAATTATAATGTACAGATACATGCAATTTGAGATATAAGAATTCATATTTGGTTAGGCTAAAGCTTGAGTAACTCGTTTAGTAAATATATATCCTTATTTTCGTAGATTTAATCCAAAAATACCCCAATTTTCTTTGTAAAAATATTTAATGAGAAATATATTTTTGTTTCAAAGAGTATTGACAAAAGAAAACAAAACAGGAATAGTAGTTTTTTATATTTCTAACTATTAAAGTCAAATATGATACTTATGTAAATTTTAATTAAGTTTCATTTATTAAATTACCAATCGTATAAATTATCATGTGAAAATCTGCAATCACAATATCTAATATTTTGAAGATACTTTGACCAATCAAAAACTAGCAATGTAAGGTCTTTTGAAAGATTCTCGACCTATTCGTTGAATGCAATAATGTCAACCACTTCGCATACAAGTGATGATTCTTTCTCTATTAAAAAAAACCTACCTATAAACCCAGATTTACTTAATGAACTAGAAGAACAAGCTCGCGGTATTGCAGAAGAACTTGAAGCAATGTTTCAAAATTTAAAGTCACAAATGTTTGAGGTTCGTCCTCCTCGTTTTTTTCTATCATTTTTGGTGATTTAAATCTGATTTAATATTTTGCCCAATTCTTGGTAGGCCTCGGTCCTAACTTCTGCTTCATTTGACGTCTATAAGCAAACTGTCGAGAATCATAGTACAGAAATTAAAGAAGCATCAAATAAAACTCGGGAACTAATAGAATTATGTGACCAATTGGATAAAGAATTTGTCGATGTACAGACATTAGCAAGTAATATGTGTGTATATCATTATTATTCTATTATTATTGTTATTATTATTATTATTATTACTAGAATCCATGTTATGCACGATAATGAGACATGTAACCTTGGGACGTTATTATTATTTAGTAAAAATATTAAACAGCAAGTTGACACACTTCATAGTGCTTGGACCCGGATATCTAAATAGATGACCTGTCTTACCTATCAGGTTATCTGGTTTTTAATTATCTCGACGTTAATACATAATTACTACAGCTATCACATATTTTTCGTTATTTCTTGTAATATAACTAGTACATAACTCGTTACTTGGGCTTATGGTTTTAAATTCCATTATTTCGTGAAATCTTATAGAATTTAGTCAGGTAAATGGTATTATAAATACCATTTATCTGACTAAATTCTATAAGATTTCAGGAATTTAAAACTATAAGCCCAAGTAACGAGTTATATACTAGTTATATTACAAGAAATAACGAAAAATATGTGGTAGCGATAGGAAGGCTGTAGTAATTATCAGTGTTGGCTTGACCAGACCAGTTTGACCAATCTGACCGGTCTGGTCAAAGGATCTGTACTGGTCAGATTGGTCAAATAGTATATTTAAACATAACTTATTATATAGTATATATATTATATTTATATAATAGATTTAACCAATTTGACCAGTTTGACCAGTCCAATTTAACCAGTAAATTTTTGGTTGACCACTAATTTGCCCAACACTGATTTATATATAGGGAAAGGTGATTTCCAAAGGTCTGATTCTTTATTTAGCATTATTCTCACTTCAATTTTTCCAAATTTCTAGGAATCAATACACATTACCTCATTTTTTAAATCCAATTTAAATTTAAATTAACAAATAAAATTGTAACATTAATTTTTATATATTTTGTTTTAATTCCTCGTCCTAATCCTTACAAGTCATCTCATAAAGTCAAATTGATCCGGCAAAATATAGCAACTAAAATCTGTATGATTTTAAATTGTATGGCTTAGCCTATATATATTAATAAAATTTGATCTTCGACGTGCCTGCTTATGGCGCAGTTCATAAATTTATTTCAACTAAACAATTATAGAAATTCGTTTAAACGTAGATCGTAGATCACACGTTTAAGAATCAATATAACGAGAAAATTTCTTCTTGCTAAGATTATAAATGTTGTTTTAGGCGCCATATTGAATTAAAACTATTAGCATTGTATAAGTATAAAAATATGTATTTATGAATTTGTAATGATTCATGACTATTAAAAAGCTAATATATTAGTATTAATAATAGTAATGGGCACCGCGGGATTTTCAAATCCCGTGTGGATTTTTAGATCTCGCGCGGGCAAAATTCTGCGGATAGTGCTCAGAATCACGTAATATTATTACCCTAACTGGTTCAAAAGACTAAGTTCAGAAGCAGGTTCACTAAACCGGTCCTAATTCAGTCTGGTTCAGGGCCGTTCTAAATACAAAAATTTAGATTATTATTTATCGACTTGACTAAGTTAATATTTAAAAATTAGCCAGCTAAATCAGAGTCGATTATTCAAAGGCGAGACCAACTGGATTCTGTGTTTTACATTACCCCCTCTCCCCTCCGGAAGAGGGGGGGGGGGGGGGTTTGGGGGTTAACTTTCATAGTAAAATTTCAAAAA
>CAJVPY010003201.1:0-14526 GCA_910591965.1 Dentiscutata erythropus | reverse complement strand
TTCTAACAAAAGTTGTAGAGCTCATAAAAATGTATTTAATACTAAAAGGATATTAAAATTGGCCTGGTAGTTCTTGAAAAATCTTTAAAAATCTACCAGGCTAATTTTAATATCCTTTTAGTATTAAATACATTTTTATGAGCTCTACAACTTTTGTTAGAAGCCAAAGAGTAATTTATTTAGTATAAAAAAAAGTTTTAAATAGAGACACTGTGCTTTCGCACTTATAATAAAATTTATATATAAAAAAAAATTTTTTATCCAGATAACTAGTGAATCATCTATTAAACTAATAATAGCACTAAAATAGGAAATAAAAGATGAAATATCACATTGAGTGCTCTGTAGCACAAGTGTAGCTAAAAAATTTTAATCATAGAAATTTTTTTCTAATCAATCTTCCTATAATTTACTCGTTTAAGTTAAAGGGTTTTGGCAGCCAGGTTATAAATAAATAACTTATTTGTCCTTTTATCTGAATCTGTAAACTACAGAAAAACCTTCAATCTTCGAACTGACTGTAATAAAGTTTCTACTATGATATTATAATAATAATAATAATAATAATAATAAAAAAATTTAAATAAAATTTTATATAATAATATTTGAAAGCTAAAAATAAAGTATTTTTTTAGTCAAAAAAGCTTTTACTATTTTTTAACAAACTCTTTTTTTTTTTTTTTATATTGCCAACGTAGAAACTTTATTAGTTATGATAAATGCCTTACAGAACAATTATATATACAGTTTCTAATTACATTTGTGCTACTATTACTAGTCACCTAATGTGGTATTATACTTCTTAATTTTCCTATATTACTTTTTCCATTAACTATTTCAAGCCAACTTCAAGCTAGGGTCGGTTGGAGCAATCTACCATTACACATCCCACCATGTAATTATTTTTCGTAATTTCTTTCCAATTAGTACATATTAACTGCCATCATTGTGTTCGTATCTCATGCCACCTTTTGGAGTGCGGCCATAACACAATCTGTATCTCAATTTCAACCTTCCTAATTAGTCATCAGTTACATACTATATTACAAGATTTTCTATTGTTACCTATTTTTGTACTATTACACTCCCCTATCTACTTCCTGCAGCAACCTTATAATTCTCCCAAATTGGTTCATTCTGGCGGTTTGTCGCTCTTCTTGCTCCCATATTGGTGTACACAGCCTTCCCTATATATTGATACCTTACGGCACAGCTGGATTTATTGAATTTCCAGTTGTTATCTGCAGTGTACCACCTACTTTATACAATGCTCCCATAGTTGGTATGATTGACTGTAGCATAGATACCGAAGCTTCCCATTATAACTTTATGTTATATAGGTGTACTACTGACGATCATTTACTTCCAGCTCGGTGATGCAAGAGTACCTGGAACCTTAACTTATAGCACATCAGTATGGCACCTATCATCAACGTTGTAATATGCAGTGTTTCCTTATTAGTTTTTCAATTTTCCAATCTTGTATGCTAAAGGTGTTCCTTTATTTGGTAAAGCTATCCTCTTATCACAGCCCCTTACTGTATTCGCCACTTCTCTCACCACTTCCAGATATACTACATTTAGCCGTTCTTCCAATCAAAATCCCCAAGACCGCCTTAGGGTTGTTGATGCTACCTAGCCAATCGAGGATTTACATGCACAGCCTTATGCAGTATTACTTTCTGTGACACCATGTCACACATAGTGCCCAGTCTTCTCTACGGCTCGGGACTCCTTCCAAGAATTCTTTATAGGCCAAATAAGTACTTCACATGGTCTTATCATCACAGGGTTTCGCATTCGAAAGCTCTCGTAGGTTACAAAGATAATTAATTAAATTAATTACTACCAGCTATAATCGAACCGTTGACCTTGTCTGTGGAGGGTTAGGCGCCTAGACCACTAGGCTATGGGACCCTAACCCTATACTTTTAACTTGAAACCCAAATTTTAGCATTTTTCGATTTTAGTATTATCTCCAATATTTAATTTTTTTAACAATACAGTTGATCTTTTTAAAACCGATCCTGTCAAAGCTGATAAAAAATTAATTAACCAAGTCCATTCCCGTTATATAAATCTAATGGTTTATTATGTTTTCGAGTCCAATAACTTCTCAAAACTGATACAAAACCTGTCCACCATGTATAAGAATTTTAAGAGGGCCGATAGGACCCTGAATAATTGTCTGAAGCATAGTTGTCCGAAGCATAGCGAGGACTTAATCATATATGTGTTTATATTCGTGCCTATTTTTAGATCAGATGATTGTTGTTTAGCAATTTTTTTTTAATTCATAATAAAAAAAAATATGTAATGAAATTTTGGCTTTGGACATCTAACAGCACCTGTTTTCTAGTCTATATGAGCTTATATTTGGGCATCATAGTAAATTTGTTAGCACTTTTATATTAGCATATATAATCTATATAGGTGCCGCCAAGTGAAAACCAGGAATTTTAAAAATAGATTTCTTTAGACAATGGAATACAGACTTTGAATAATATTAATATATTGTTACAATGCTATAGCTTTCAGTCCACAATATACTATAGCAAGGTAACAAGGTCACTCACTGTAGAGAAACATATATTAGGAATATACAGGGAGTGGAGTAAAGTATTTACTATACTTTATAGCAGTAGGCAAACGGTTTGGGATAGTAACAGTATATTATATAACTTTATTTAAACACAGATGTCACAGTGATAATCTTGCCTATAGGATTTATCTTAGAGGAGAAATATTACACTATACAGATATAAGAAGAGTAGGATAGTATAAAGCTAAATTCTATGAGAGGGTAGAGAAACTCTCTAACTTGAGTAAAAGGGGCAAAGCCTCTCTTTTTTATAACTTTTTTACATATAAGAGGTGTAATGGCTAAACCGTATAAAAGATATAAAAGATATAAAAAGTACAAAGGTATAAAAGGTATAAAATGTACAAAAGGTATAATAATAGAAAATTTTGTAATATTGTACGTAATTGAAGACTAATTAGGAAGGTTAAAATTGAGATACAGATTGTGTTATGGCTGCACCCCAAAAGGTGGCATGAGATACGAACACAATGGCAGCAGTCAATATGTACTAATTGGGAAGAAAATTACAGAAAAATAATTACATGGGTGAGACATATAATAGTAGGTTGCTCCAACCGACCTTAGCTTGAAGTTGGCTTGAAATAGTTAATGGAAAAGTAATATAGAGAAAATAAGGAGTATAATGCCACATTGGGTGACTAGCAATAGTAGCACAAATATAATTAGAAACTGTATATCAATCGCTCTGTAAAAAGATGTTAATCTAGACTAATAAAGTTTCTATATTTGGCAATATAAAAAAAAAAAAAAAAAAAAAGCTAAAAGTATAAACTTTACTAAAATCTACATATGCTTTTTTATTATCCCTTACACCATCTAGCAATCACAGACGAAACACAGATACCCAATCATCTTACGTAGTCAAAATATCACTAGTTTAACCCAATTTACTAAAAGTCTGATGCGTATTAAGTTCTAACGATTATTTCCAATATTTAAACTATATTGAGCATCTTGAAATGTCATGTGGTTTCTGAAGGCCCCCAAAAAGTAAGCGAAGAATTCAAAAAGCATCACAGAAAGCCCTCGAATAGGTGATTCAGTTGCTTATAATACTATATATATACCTTTAAATTACAATTTACATGATCTGCCAGAAAAGTGCATTTGTCAAAAAGTTGCAGGCAAATTTGCCTGTAAGGGATAAACTCTAAATCCTAACATAGCACTAAAAAAAAATTTTTAATGTTATCTGTTATTAAAATAGGTCAAAATTTTAGCAACAGCATCATCCCCGACATTTTATATATTGTACCGTAGAGCGCTGCATACAGTACCCGGTGTGACACGATTTTTTACATAGTGAAAAATTAAAGATCACACGAGTTACACAATTGTTTACATCACATGGCATACATAAATAATATTTTAAAAAATTGATCTACATTATTTGTCACGCCGGATACTGTATGCAGCGCTCTACGGTAATATAAATCAAAATAATAACATTGCCTTCAAGTAATACTCTGACCTAGCGGTGCTGGCTAATCAATTATATATTACTATCGCTATAGTAAATCATCGGTTTAAACGGCTAATTTTTTTCTTTCTTTTAAAGTTAAAAGCCAATTATGCATTTCTAAAATTCCGATATCGATGGAAAGCACTAAACTGGTTAAGTTGATCGGCTAGAATCACTATCATACTCTAATCTAAACTATATAATAGGTTTGTCACCGAGACGTATTATAAACTAGACATACTAGACATATTTAGTTAGTTTATTTAAAATTTTGGGTAGTTTCAAAAACACGGAACCCCGTGATATTTTCGTGATAATCACATCACATGATTAAGTGTTCGGCCTAAGTTAGGGTTAGTGTTAGGGTTAGGTGATAGGTTAGTTTAGGCTAATTTTTTAGTGCTAGTAAACAAATGATGTGATGTGATGATCACGAAAATATCACGGGGTTCCGTGTTCTTGAAGTGTCCCGCAGTCTCACCTTTGTTGTAATCAAGCATTCCAGACCAATAAATTCGTGTCAGGTGAATTCCGCAAAATTGGATCGCTCCCGATCATTACAGCATTAGAAATCTATTTCTTTTTGACATAAAAGAATTTGTCCTATAATTATTACTATTAGTAACAATAATAAATAGCTGAAAAATAGAATACGTACATGCAGTCTCACCTTCGTTGTAATCAAGCATTCCAGCATTCTAGACCAATAAATTCGTGTCAGGTGAATTCTGCAAAATTGGATCGCTCCCGATCATTACATCTATTTCTTTTTTGACATAAAAGAATTTGTCCTATAATTATTACTTTAGTAAATTTTGTGTTACGTATTAAACATACAATTTTATTGGTTCCGGACCTATGTTGAGGGTTCATATTTGCTTTACGTAAGGGTACCCGTGCCAAGATAAATTTTGTTTTGAAACGATAATCAACCAAAGACCAATATTAAATACAGAATTGTAGCACCATCTAGCGATATTCATATCAAAATATTTATGTATATTGTATTTTATTAGTGTTGGTTTTTCTTTACATTTAGAAATGCGAGTAACCCGAAGCATTCACAGCAGATCATCCTCTACAATAGACCGGGAGTCTTATACAAATAACTCGAGTAAAGTATTACCAACAACATTAATAGATACTGCAACTTCTTCCGTGTTTCCAGACACCACTTTGAACACAAACGCAGCTTTGAATAACACAGATTTGGAAACAGCAGTAACTGCCTCGTTTCAACCAACTTCTGTGATTTCTAAGACAGCTGCGATGACAGTCACTACTTCTACTTCAACTACCACTAGACAATCCGATAAAAAAGTTAAAAAACACGGCTTTCTATCTTCTCTATTAGCTAACGACGGTGCTTCGCATTCGATATCTTCTGGTACAGAGATGGCAAAGAAAAAAACCACCGGAATAACGGAATCAAGTACAAAATATAAATTATTTAAGCCTTGGGGAAATTCTCAAGACTCAGAATATAAAACAATAGAAAAAGCTTATGTAAAGTGAGTTGTTTCTAAGATCTTTTGGTTGTCATTACTTTTTGTTCCCACACTTTTTTAAAAAATCGAATTTATAGATTTCAATCGAAAGATCGGAGCAAAGTAGATATCCTCAAGACAATAGTAAATCCCTGGCTCAAAAAACATAATCTAGGTAAAGATACACTATTTAAAAAATAAATCTGGTAAAAATGGATATTAATTTAATATTTAAATTTGTTTCCTTCATTTGTTTTAATTTGATCTAGTAAATGCAACCGATAAAAGCCTACAACAAGGCCGTTTAGTCTTACTGAAATGGTTTGTATTTTACGCGTTTTTCATAAGTTATTGCGACTAGTTTCATACGTCACTATAATAATAATTATTATAATGTGATACAAAAATTGATCGCTATTACTAAATAAGTCGGTAAACTCTTATATTGTTGATTAGAAAGCGTTTATTAATAATAAAAAAAAAATTTTTAGGTGGAATATCTTGATCTTACATTTACCAAACGCAGTATACACGGATCGTAGTCTTTATTTTGATTGTATACTGGCTTTAATGACAAGGTAGCATAAGAAAAATTGTTATTTTAATATAGCTCTATTATCTATAAAGTTCTTTTGGTATTTCCGGTAAATTACTTACATGAATTATGATTTCTATGCTGCTTGTATTTTAGGAATGAATTCGAAGATCTTGGTGAGTCTTGTTTTCTCTACGTTATTCATTAAAAAAAATCGCCCTCAAATAATGTATTTAATCGACTATCTTCTAATTGACATTTTAAATAGACCGAATAGGGCCAATTCCTCCGGATGCTGAAGATTCTTACATGGGTGTCCCAATAGATACTATAATGAAATACCGTTCTTCTTTGATGACAACTTTGCATTACGCAATTGATAGATTGAATCAAAAGGGTGTATATTCTAATGTAATCTCATTCTGCGCACGGGTTTTAGGTATTAATAGTAAACAGTTCTATCATTAAAAAATGCAAAATAAAATTTGGTTTATTGTAAATAAAAAAAATTTTTTTTGACCTTTATTTTTATTATTATTATTATTACTTTTTAGCTTTGTGTTTCTTTAAAATACCTGGTGTAGGTTTTGCATTGCTACAAGCATTACCCGTATGCAAATCTCATATTAGGAGAATATTAAAGGAGACAGTCGGTGAAGAAGATCCAAGGTTAATTAATTTATATAATACAAGCCTTATTTTATATGTTATGTAATACTAATCAGTTTATGTATTGAAAACCTTGAAACTTAATTAATTAGTATTGACCGCATATCAGAGCAAAATGATAAAATCTCAACTTTATTTCCGGAACATTTAAAGATTTTATGTTTTTTGAATCTGAGAACATGGTTGCGGCAATTTGAAAATGCCAAACGTATCTGGGGTGATCCACCGATAGAGATGACTGGAAATTGGATACGTAGGTAAGCGTAACATGTTACGATAGAATTCGTTTATATTTTCGTTTTATTAACACTTTCTTTTTTTTACAAAGATGGCAAAGCGATGATAGTGAATTATTTTTTTCGTTTTATAAACACTATCACATAGTCCTTAAATCTTATATCATATCATATCTTTCGACATCGACTTCCCCAAAGTTAATGACACCCCCATTTCAATATATTACCGCACCGGGTTACGTTCACCTAGCTTCCTTTTTTCTCCTCAAAATCGAGTCACTTATTCATCGCAATATTCACACCATTACTACTGTTATTCAGTTTGAACATGCAAGGAACACTAGCAATTTTGCAAATTCAACTCCTTCAGCCACAAGAATTCCAGATATGATGAATCCAGATGCATCTGCTATTGGAATGGGGTCATATGCCGGAATTGGGATGGTTGGAAACTCCATTAATAATGAAATAGCAAATGATAGTGTAGCTTTAGAAGCATCTATGAATGGAATGGGAGGTGCCGCAGGTGTTAATACTGGAAAGCCTAAAGTATTAGAGATGGCAGGGCGACGTTTCGTTGAAACAATGGTATCTATCGTAGAAAACGGGATTTTCCAGGAAATGTGTAATGTTTGGGTTAAGGCAGTAGTAAAAAGAACAAACTTGTATGATGTTGAAGGTGTTTTTTGTGAGTACTGAAATCAATAATTATAAAAATTACAATCAGTTTTGTTACATTTACATTAATAATATTAATATATATTTATTTAAGGTCTGTTGGATTTCATTGACACCTTAGTAATGGAATTGGATACCAGGTAAAAAAAAGAAAACTCATTTTTAAATCACACTGAGTCCGCTTATTGCCGCTTATTGTTAGTATCTAAATACATGAATTTCAATTTGTTAAATAGGGACAATGCTATTATTTCTTCAGAACCAACAACACCAAATTCCGCCAATACATCTGTATCCAGTGACTCATCTAGTTCACCGTTTTCACCACCTAATCTTACAAATATACTTGATATTACATTTTATATTTCACTGATTAATCTTCTTCTTAATCAAACAGATCATACTATTACTATTTTACGAACAATAAGTTTTGTTTATACTCAATTTTCTCTCTTAACTTCTCAACCAGCTTATTTAAAACAACTAGTTAAACAAATACTTCTGGATGAGGAGACATTTGAAAGGATGTTCTGCCACTGGTCCAGAAATGTTAGAATATATTTTATGCGTTTGTTGATATGGAGAGTTGGGAGAATTGGTAGTGATTTTGGAAAAAGTGATGAATCTAAGGATTCCATTAGTGATAGTGGATTGAGTAATGAAGAAGATATTGAGTAAGTAAGGAAATAGAGATCTGCATTGTTGTCTACATAATACTTACATCTGTTTAAAAATATCATTAATATAGTATATTGATAACACTGCAAAATCGTCTGGACAACACGAGGCAATGTCATGAGTTTTTATCCAATTATGATGGAAATTTTGAAGATATCGAACAGGTGTTAAAAGCAAAAATTGCCGAATCCACAGATGATGTACCTGATTTCAGCAATAGTGAGGAAGAACAATCTCAAACTCCATCTAGTGATAGATCTTCTCTATTGCAATCTTCATCGACAATTATCCCTGAGTCCAAATCTTCAACTTCTTCAAATAAAAGTCGCAAAAACAAAAAAAAGATGACGTTAAAAGATTTTATCTCATCACAATCTTCGTCTGGAAAGGCCGCTTATTTGTTTCGCCTGGTTTTTTCAAACGGATCTAATAAAAATTCAAGTCATATCAAATCAGGTTCTACATCTTCGTCTGTTACGGAGGATACAATGACACGTGCAACCAATAAACAACCTTTAAATGCACTTGTATGGCATTATTCACCACATAGACATATATATGTTGAAAAAGCTATTGCAGAGTATGAGGCTGTCAGTCAAGAATATACTCAATGGTGTACGCAGCTAGCAAACATAGAAAGAGGTGTTTCTAATAGTGGTGGTCTGATGAGTTCCAATTCGGCATTTTCAATAGTGGTCCGATTTCCTAGCTTGGCGGTTGAATATCCAAAATATTTTGGAAATGGGATTGGAAATTCTCCAATAATGTGAATGAAAATACATAAACATAACTTCTTATAATCACCATAATCTTGTTTCTCTATTATATTGAGGTTAGACTGTATTTATATAAAAATGCGTCGCCGAAAAAGATTAATTAACTGTACATTTTTAATTTATTCCTTTTAAATATTTAGAGTATAATCTTTTCTAAGATAGAAAAACAATAGCATTCACAATTTCAGTAATCTTGGTTAAGCTTATTTCTTTCTTTTTTTTTGAAGGACTATGTACAAAGTTCGCATACTTTTATACATATGAACATTTTTTTCAAACGATGCATCAGTAATTACGCAAAAAAAAAAAAAAAAAAAAATTTTGCAATAAAAATTAAATGTGAAAATACAGGGTGAATAATTAATGCAGTTTAATACGCTGTATGCTATAAGTTAGTGTTGTTCATTTTCATTGTTCAAAGTTCTTTGTTTTTTTGTTAACTATCTATTGTAAAATTTTTTTATTTTAATTCTATATTTTTAAAATTAAAATAAAAAAAAACTTCATTCAAAAATTTGCTTTTAAAGCTTTATTATAGAAATAGTTTTTATTGAAATTTTTAATTTAAAAAATTATTTAAAATTATTTAATCAAATCTGATAAAAATTTACTAGATTAAATAAAGTTTTATTTTATTTTTTTTAAACTTTAGCAATCCTGCCTTTATTTATCTAGAAGTATATTTAGTGTTTGAACAAATAGCCTGTAACAACTAAATGCCTTTTATTTTTCTATATACTTTGAAATAAAGATTTACTTGGCTGCTCAAATAGTGCCCAAATGTGATTTGCTACAATATAATATTCTCTCATCTTTGGAGGTCTAATTTGCTAGACCTATATCTATTGAATTACCAAAATCCTATGCTAGCTTTGTCAAGATTGTTTTCTTTTTTAAACTTTTTTTTCTTCTAAAAGGGTTTAAAAAAAATAAGAAAAATTTAAAAATAATATAAAAAATATAACAAAAAACAAAGAGGAAAGGATTATATGAAAAGAAAACAAAAAAAAAAAAAAAGACTATAACTATTGCAATATTAGTATTTGTGCAAGGCTTAAAAAATTATATAATAAATAAACTATTTGTATATCTTTTTTTTTTTTTTTTATATTGCCAACATAGAAACTTTATTTTTATTTAAAGGCTTCTCTCTAACGTATATACAGTTTTTAATTACATTTGTGCTACTATTACTAGTTACCCAATGTGGCATTATACTCCTTAATTTCTCTATATTACTTTTCCATTAACTATTTCATGCCAACTTCAAGCTAGAGTCGGTTGGAGCAACCTACCATTACACATCCCACTCATGTAATTATTTTTCTGTAATTTCCTTCCAATTAGTACATATTGACTGCTGCCATTGTGTTTATATCTCACGCCACCTTTTGGGGTGCAGCCGTAACACAATCTGTATCTCAATTTCAATCTTCCTAATTAGTCCACAATTACGTACTATATTACAAAATTTTCTATTGTTACCTATTTTCGTACTTATTACACTCCTCTATCTACTTCCTGCAGCAACCTTATAATTCTCTCAAATTGGTTCATTCCAGTGGTTTTTTATTCTTCTTGCTCCCATATTGGTGTACATAGCCCTCCATGTATTGGTACCGTACGGCACGGCTAGATTTATCGAATCTTCAGTTGTTATCTGCAGTGTACTACCTATTTTATACAATACTTCCATAGTTGGTATGATTGACTTGTAGCATGAGCGCCGAAGCTTCCTATTATAACTATGTTATATGGGTGTACTACTGACGATCGTTTTACTTCCAGCTTGGTGATGCAAGAGCACCTGGAACCTTGACTTATAGCGCATCAGTATGGCACCTATCATCAACATTGTGATATGCAGTGTTTTTCTTATTAGTTTTCCAATTTCCAATCTTGTATGCCAGAGGTGTTCATTTATTTGATAAAGCTATTCTCTTACCACAGCCCCTTATTGTATTCACCGCTTCTCTCACTACTTCCAGATATGCTGCATTTAGCCATCCTCCCAATCAAGATCCCCAAGACCACCTTAGGGTTGTTGGTGTTACCTAGCTAATCGAAAATTTACATGCACAGCCTTATGCGGTATTACTTTCTGTGACGCTATATCACACATAGTGCCCAGTCTTCTCTACGGCTCAAGACTCCTTCCAAGAATTCTTTATAGGCCAAATATGTACTTCACATGGTTTTATCATCACAGGGTTCGCATTCGAAAGCTCTCGTAGGTTACAGAGATAATTAATTAAATTAATTACTACCAGCTATAATCGAACCGTTGACCTCATCTGTAAAGGGTTAGGCGCCTAGACCACTAGGCTATGGGATCCTAACTCTTTTATTTGATCTTTAAATTATGTTATCTATAAATTTATGACTATATTTTCTTTTTTTAAATTATCAGCAGGTAAATAAATATAAGCTTTATTGTATTGTCTTTAAAATTTTTTATTTGATTTAATATAAACTTATAATACACATCTTCTTTAATTGGATTATTAGCAGGTATGCATGGACTTCATTATATTTATTTTTAAAATTTTATTTGATGATTTTAAAGTATCTATTTATAACTTATAATATCTATTTTCTATTGGACTATTAGTGGGTAAGTATAAACTTCATTATATTTGATTTTAGATTTTATTAAATTACGTTATTTAATAATTTATAAAACATATTTTCTCTTGTCAAATTCTTAGCTAGTGAGCATAAGCTCTATTATTATTATTTTTGGATTTTAAATTATGTACATGTTATTGTAACTTTATAATGCTTATTTTTTTTTATTAAATTATTAGTGGGTAATTATATGCTTTATCATATTTGTTTCTAAATTAATTATTTTAATAATATTATTTATAATTTTACAACGTATATTATTGGTTAAATTATTAGCGAGTAAGTATAACTATAAGCTTTATTATTTGTTTTTCAAATTATTATTGATAATTTACATCTAATAAATATTTAAAAATGTTTTTATTAATTTATTAGCGAGTAATTATAAACTTTACCATATTAAATTTCTTATTTGATTATTTTAAATAATATTATTTGTAATTTATAATATAATCTCTTTTACTGAATTATTAGCAAGTAAGTATAAACCTTATTATATTTCTTTTTAAACTTTTGATAAATTTTAATAGATGCTATTTACAACCTCATATACATTTTTTTTGTTGAATTATTAGGGAGTAAGTACATGTTTCAAAATTTTATCTTATTTTTAAATTATATTATTAATCATTTTACAATCTAAATTTTTCTTGTAAATTGCTAGTTGGTATGCATATTTTTTATTATAATTACATATTTATAACTTACTATTCTATAATTTTAAATTATTCATTTTTATATCTAACGATTTATATTTTTAACAAATGTTTTTGTAAAACTATTAGCTGATAAATATAAGAATTACAAGTTTTTAGAATCATTATTTGATAATTTTTTAAAATATATATCTAATAAATATTTTAATATGTGCTTCTAACAAATAATTAGCTCGTAAATATAAACTTTATTTTTTAAAATTATTATTTATAATATATATGATTTCACAATATTTAAACAAATATTTTTATCAAATTATTAGTGGGTAATTATAAACTTTATTATATTTATCTTTGTAATTCCACTTGATTTTTATGTTATGCTAATTGTAACTTTATAATATATATATTCTCTTGTTAAATTATTAGTTCGTAAGTATTATTAAATGTATTTTAGCATCTTGCTATACAGCACTGTATCTAGCATTATACATGACAAGAATATTATTTATAAAATCATGTGATATCAAATACATGTGATTTAATTTTTCATTTAGATAATATATGCAACACTGTATAGTAGCTATATATAAATTGCAAATTTATTGGTTAATCCAAATGGTAAAAATATGCATTTAATAAATATTTTAACAAATGCTTTTGTAAAACTATTAGCTGGTAAATATAAAATCACAGGTTTTTAAAATTACTATTTGATTAAATATGTATCTAATAAATATTTAACATGTGTTTTATCGAATTATTAGCAAGTAAGTATAAACTTTATTTTTTAGAGTATGTTGGGTAGTAAATATAATTATCTTAATATACTATTAGCAAACTTATATCATAATATGCTTTTTTTTAAATTATTAGGAAGTAAGTATATCTTTAATGTTTGGTTTTAAATTCTTTATTTGAATTTTAATCTTTTATATCTAATGATATATATTTTAACAATTGTCTGTGTTAAATTATTGGTAGTTAAATTATAGGTAGGTAGCATAAATATAATATAAAATCATGATTTAATTTTTAAATTATATATTTTATCTAACAATATATATTTTTAACAGTAATTGTTGTAGCTATACCTCTTAAATTATAGTGAATTTTGAGAGACCAACATGAGTTTGTTTAAGTTGAGGCATACACACATGAATTTCTAGCATGAGATGATAATGTGAGATGGTTGTTTGGTTCCCCTTTTATTCTAACCTCTTTTTTATTTTTTTTTAATTTTTACTTTTTTTATCCCAACCTTTTTTTTATTTTATTTTTTTTGGGGGGTTTTTTTTTTTTTATTTATTTATTTATATTTTTTATTTGTTTTTTCTTTTTATACACATTCCTTTATTTATTTTTTTATTGATTCTTTGATTTATTTTTTTTTTATGATTATCGCTTATTCTTTCTTAAAATTATATACAAACAACATATTAAAAAACAAGAGTCAATAACCTTTATATTTTACAATCAAATTTAGTTTGATTTTTTGCAAAATAAAAAGCTAGTAATTTTTCAAGATTGTTATTATTTATTATTTTGCAATAATAATTTGTTTTGGTCAGTTGTCCATTATGGCGGATTGGCAGAATTGGACCTATTAATTAGACCCTAAATTAATTGACATCAGTTATCTAAAGCTAATGCATGTTACTTTTGTGTTACTTTATTAAGTAAATTTAGGGTTCAAATTTAAGTATCTAAATAAAGGTCCAATTCTGCCAATCCGCAGTAATGCTATTTTCATGTTAAATTTAATAAATACATGATATAGTGTCACGATTATAAATAGTAAACTTTGATTGGTTAGACTTACTAATTTCCCAAATTCCTATTGGCTAAAATTATTCCACAAAATTACATGCCACTTTTTCTTTAAAATGTGGTATCTTAGTTAGGGTTAGTGAGCTATATTATATCAAAATTTTGCTAGGAATTTTTTATATATGCTAAAGATGATTTCTTAGATGAAATTTTGATATAAATATAAATTTAATAAAAGTAATTGTTTTTAATTTTACGTTACTCTTGATCAGGGCTGGGCAAGCTATATATCCAGTGCTTTTTCACCGGACACTGGACATTTCCAATTTGTCCATTGTAATGTCCA
>CAJVPY010003200.1:0-14529 GCA_910591965.1 Dentiscutata erythropus | reverse complement strand
AGAGGTAATATTTAATAGAGAATTCAATTCTTTTGGCGATAAAATGTGTGTACATTATTTTATGAATAGACTATATGCTTACGCCCTGGTAATTTAACACGTAAGTCAAAAAACAGAGAAGTAATATTTAATAGAGGATTTTATTGACGATAAAATGTGTGTACATTATTTTATGAATAAACTATATACTTACTTCCTGGTAATTTAACATGTAAGTGAAAGAACAGAGAGGTAATATTATTGAGGATTCTATACTTACGCCCTGGTAATTTGATACGTAAGTGAAAAACAGAAAAATAATATTTAATAGAGAAAAAGTTTCACAGTAATACATTCGTTAGATAGAATGCTAAGCGTCTCTGAATACTTCTTTTTTTTTTATCTTTTTTTTTTTTTTTAATTTGCTTAATAAATATAACATATGTGTGTCGTGATATAAAAAAAAAAGCATTTTAAAGTAATATAATTTATTCTAAAATAAATAAATAAATTTTTTTATTCGATAAAATACTTGCTCAAATTTGCTATTGTATTTTTTTTAAATAGCTACTTCTGAAACACCAAGAGATCGTAAAAACTGTCTTGCTAAAGAATCTTATACACGCCTAAAGTCGTTACTTACAGCTGAACAACTTGAACATCGTCATGTCTGGCAACGTGAAATCTATAAGCTTCGTACTGAAGCTGATTCAAGTGAACAAGCTGATTATCGATGTAATACTCAATGCGCAGCTTATATGCATCGTATTCAACAAAAACGTGCTTCTAATGCTGCCTGTATGCAGATGTATAATACTACTACCGTTGGTTGTCACGAGTTGGGACCAATGGATGTGGAATGTTCTCATTGTCATGCCCTACACTGGATAGAAGAAAAGGTGGCTGGGGTGTATTTAATCCAGTGTTTAGTATCTGTTGTGTGAATGGAAAGGTACAACTGCCAATTATTAATCAACCACCTAAACCTTTACTTTCATTACTCACTGGAGAAGATAGTAGATCCTGTAATTTTCGAAAAGATATTCGTAAGTACAATTCGATATTAGCATTCACATCGATGGGTGCTAAGATTGATAAAAATGTAGTTGGTACACCAGGTGTCTACTCTTTTCGAATCCATGATAATATGTACCATCTGATAGGTTCACTTTTACCTGATAGTAACTTAATGCCCGCATTCTCACAAATTTATTTTTATGATGCTGAAGAACAACTAGCTTATAGACAATACATAATGCCTAATTTAGATTTGTCGATTCTTGAACAACTTAATCTATGTTACATAATATTAACCTATATGTTCACATCTTTTGACAAATTGCATATAGTTTACATGAAAATTCTTTTCAAACTTTAAATTTTGTCATTATTAAAGCACACAATGAACATCAATACGTACCTCCCTCTGTATTAGAGATTGCTGTTCTTATGGTAGATGATGGTCAAGAAATTGAACCATCAAATTGAGATATTGTACTCTACAAACAAAACGGTGGTTTACAACAAATTTCTCATTACATTATGTGTTGCTTTTTTCATATGGTGATTCTGGATAGTACCCTTATATTCTTACAAATAATACTGTTAATCATGTAAATAATAACCAAAATATTATGCATAAACATGATAATACAAATTTGTCTTATGTTACAATGATGCAATACTATGCTTATCATCTGCAAATACGATGGCAGTGTCCATTAGAATCATTTGCATTGCATAGAAGTGGACATTTATTTCAGCAATATATTGTTGATGCATATGCTTGCATTGAGCAAAACCATCTTAACTACTTGAAGCATAATCAAAAAAAAAATTCGTGCTGAATTGTATAGTGGGCTACAAGATATACTTTCTATTCATAATGAATTGCCTCAATTTGAATCTCAAGTTGGTCATCGAGTTGTACTTCCATCCAGTTTTGTTGATGGTCCTCGCCATATGCAGCAATTGTATCAAGATGCAATGACTATTGTTAGACAAATAGGTAAACCAGATTTATTTATTACAATGACATGTAATCCAAACTGGCCAGAAATTCAATTAGCTTTATTGTTAGTCCAAACTTCACAAGATTGACCAGACCTTTGTGCTCGCATATTTTGATTAAAATTACGAGCTCTTCTTAAAGATATTCTTGAAGATAGCATTTTTGGTAAAACTCTTGCATATATATATATTATTGAATCACAAAAACGTGGCCTTTTGCATGCACATATATTGATTATATTATCACCTGATTACAAACCACATACACCAGAAGATTTTAATCGCATAGTATCAGCTGAAATTCCAGATCCTCTTATTTATCCATATGAATATGAAACTATAATACAGTGTATGATACATGGTCCATGTGGTATATATAATGTAAATGCTCCTTGTATGCGAAATAGTAGATGTTCAAAAGGTTATCCAAAACCTTTTCAATCAGTTACTAATCAGAGTAATGATGGTTATCCCATATATCGACGATGTGATAATAATTGTAAAGTTAAAGTTAGAGGTGTTGATCTTGATAATTGATGGGTTGTACCTCACAATTTTTATATTTGTAAAAAATTTAACTGCCATATTAATATTGAAATTTGCACTTCAATATATACAATTAAATACTTATTTAAATATGTTTATAAAAGTCATGATTGTGCTACAATTGCTCTTAATAATAATAATATAAATGAAATTTAACAGTATATTGATACATGTTATGTATCTGCATATAAAACAATTTGGCATATTATGCATTATAAAATGCATAATGAAGCTCCTGATGTTATACACTTAGTTGTGCATCTTCCTGGTCAACATTTTGTTACTTTTTGTGATAATGACTCTTTAAACATTATTGCTCAATGAGCTTAAAATGAAAAAACTATGTTAACAGCATGGTTTGAAGCAAACTGTAATCAAGATAATTTTCAAATAGCAAATAATCTAACTTATATTCAATTTTCTAGAAAATTTGTTTTTGATAAATATACAAAAAAATGGAGACAATGTATTAGTAGATATGCTATTGGTTATATGTACTTTGTACATTCAGATGCTGGAGAACATTATTATTTACATTTATTACTTAATATTGTATGTGGTGCATGTTCCTTTGAATATTTACGTACTGTAAATAATATACTTTATACTACATTTAAAGATGCATGTCAAGCATTAGGTCTTTTGCAAAATGATTTAGAATGGGATCGATGCCTTGAAGAAGCATCTGAAATATGTTCAGATAACCAATTATAGCATTTATTTGCAACAATTTAATAAATTGTTATTCTACACATCCTGAACAACTTTGGGCTAAGTATAAATATAATTTAAGTGATAATTTTTATATAGCTTACATCATAAATTACATAATCCAAATCTTCAGTTAATACAGCAAACTATTGAAAACTATGCTTTGCATATGTTGGATAATATTCTTATATAGCAAGGCAAAACATTAAAAGATTTTCCAAAAATGCCTATTCCTAATATTGTACGAGAGCTTTTTAATCATCTATTAAATGATGAGCTAAACTATGATCAATCTGTACTTCATAATTTTCTTGAAATTAATCTTCCATGTCTTAATTAAGATCAACAAAATATTTATACTGAAGTTATAGAAGCAATTAAACAAAATATTTCAAAATGTATATTTGTTGATGGACCAGCTGGTTCTGGTAAAACATTTCTCTATAAAATTATATTGGCATTAATTCAATCAAAAAATAAAATTGCTCTTGCTATTGCTTCTTCTGGAATTGTCTCATTACTGCTTGATGGTGGCAGAACAGCACACTCTCACTTTAAAATTCCTATTGAATTAAATGAAGATTCTACTTGCAATATATCTTTAAAAACAGACCTTGCTAATCTTATAAAGCAAACTATTCTAATTGTTTGAAATGAAGCTCCTATATTACACCACCATGGATTTGAAGCTGTTGATAAAACATTTTGTGATATAATGCGTACTGTTAACCTACAATTAGAACATGTACTATTTGGTGAAAAAATTATAGTTTTTGGGGGTGACTTTAGACAAATTCTTCCTGTTATTTCAAAAGGTAGACGAGAAGATATTGTTAATACTACATTATATTGATCTTATTTGTTGCCCTATATAAAAGTTAGAAAGTTAACTATTAATATGCGATTATATAGTCAAACTAATACAACAACTCAATTAAAATTTGCAAATTGGTTACTTCAAATTGGTGAAGGCTGTGTCCCTAAAATTCAACCTAATAGTAATTTTATACACTTGCCTTCTGATATTATTCTTCAATCTAAATCATTTCAAAGTTTGATAAATTTTGTATATCCTAACTTATAATTCCATATTCATGATCCTGTATACTTTACAAAAGGAGGAATTCTTGCACTACTTAATGATAATGTTAATATGCTTAATGCAAAAATTCTTACTCAATATCCTGAAAAAGAAAAAGTTTACTTTAGTGTGGATACTTTAGATAAAAATTCTGAAACATATAATATTATTCAAGAAAGTCTATACTCTACAGAATTTTTAAATTCAATAAAGTTTAGTGGATTACTACCACATAAGTTAACACTTAAAATTGGTACATCTATAATATTATTACGCAATATTAATGTAGCCAATGGTCTATGAAATGAGACTCGCTTAATTTGTAAAACACTTCAAGACTATGTAATTGAAGCTAAGCCAATTGATGGCCCTTTAGTTGGTACACATGTCTTTTTACCCTGTATTACTTTATCTTCTAAAAATATGTCCTTTCTATTTGTTCTTCAACGCTGACAATTTCCATGCCAACTCGCATTTGCTATATCTATTAATAGATCACAAGAACAAACAATGAACTGTGTTGGATTATACCTTCCAACCCTGTATTTTTTCATAGTTAATTGTATATTGCATATTCAAGATAACTTCTTGCCAAAATTTACAAATATATCTAGGTACACCTGAATTTGATAGATGCACAAAAAATATTGTTCATCCTGAAATACAGTTGGCACTGTCTAAATGCATACTGTTTAAATGCATATACTGTCTAACTGCATACAATTTTTGTCTACCAACTTGGTTCCTATTGATAAATGCATAATTTCTTTAATTGCATAATACATAAAAAAAAAGGCAATATGCATTTAAAAAATTATAATTAACCAATCAAAAATGCCAGTATAACATTAAATAATTTTACTTTATGACTTTAAATTGCACTTGATATATAAATATATAGTCAGACCTCTCTAAGTGCATACCCTTGGAACCACACTTTATAATGTGTATATAAAGAATTATAAGAAAAAATGCATTTATAGAGATCAAGTATATATTTGAACTGGCACTTAAGTGTGTATTTAGAGAGGATGTGCACTTATAAAGAGTGTACTTATAGAGGTCTGACTATATATATTTATCAAAAGAAGCTAACTTTATTATCAGCTAAGTCTATTTAATTTTCTGATTCTGAACTTTAGCCTAAAAGTAATTTTTAAACTCACTTGTTTTCAAAATTAGTAAATTCCAAAACCTTAAATATTTAAAAAAAAAAATTTAATTATAAACAAAAGTTTGAAATTTATATGTAAAAATTTTATTTTTATGTTATTGTTTATAGCAATTTCTGAAATTCCTATTGGTTGTTATTTATGTTACACAAATGATGTTGATCACAAGATTTTGTCTAAATGCATATACTGTCTAAATGTATTAAAAGGTCTTTTACGAATAGTATGCATTTAGACAGTACCAACTGTAGTTCAATTAATATATATATATAAGCTAGGTGCAATAGAAAAGGGGAAATTGACAAATTTTCAAAAATTTTTTTTTTACATAAATCAATTCAGAATAAGATTAGAACCATTTTTCACTTAAAACACAAAAGCAGTTGTATTAATAAAATTTTGTAATATAGCTCTTTAAAGTTTGTATTTTCTTATAACTTATTATAAAATTTATAACATAAAAATTGATCTTCTGAAGATCTTTTGTTTTGTTGATTTCCCTCTTTTCTATTGCACCTAGCCCATATGTTAATTAAAATTGAAAATTTCTATTTGTACACATAGTGTATATATATGAGTATAAAAAAACCAACTAATATTTCAAAATTTTGATTAGGAAACACCTTTTGGCTTCTAATAAAAAAATTTTCTTGTGAAATTTTGGTATAAACTACTCTCACCCAATCTCAAACTTATCCTTACCCTAACTATAAGCAAGGGTTTAATTTTCTTTCGTAAAAATTGGTTTGATTGGCATGTTACACAAGGCTGTAAATCAATAAATTAGTATCTGTGTATAAACACTACGTGTAAATTAATAAATTTTCATTAAAATTATTATATATAAAATTATTATATTAAATTAATTAACTTTTTATTTATTATTATTTTAATTCATTATATTTATATAATTACTAAATTCTTATATTCACTATTTATATAGGTGCTTACTTTATTACATGATTTCACAAATATTAATTTTTGTGAAGTTATTTGATAAGCTAAATAATACCATATTAAATAATATTCAAATAGTACTATTCAACAAAAATTTTTATTTTTTATAGATGATTTAACAATTATAACAAACTTTAAATAGTTTTTCAAATTAATAATCTAATAATATAATTTTATAATATTAAATTTATTTTATTGTATTATAGGTTAATAATATTTATTTTAGTATTTCATCCTTTGTTAAATTAGTAATTTTCTTTATAATACACTCTATATCTATTCTTAAAAGATACAATTATAAAAAACATTAAATTAGAATTCTTAAATTTATAAATTTATAAATTTTATAATTTATTATATAAATGATATAAATCATATTTTTTAAACTTTTTTGTAATCAAAATATATAATTATCTATTTACACTAGGAATTGCCACTTGAATCTTTTTAATTTAAACTCTATAATATTATATAATTTATTTGTATTGATAAATATAATTTCTCTTTTTTATATCTTATTTAGAGTTGAACTACATTTTAGAGTTGTAATTCAATTTGTGGCTTGAGATATAACTTAGAGCTGCAGCTTAAGCTGTAGCTTCAATAATTTATTTATAAAAAAATAATATTAAGCAGTATTTTCAAAAACGTTTATTGTTAATTTATTAAAAAGCTCATATATATATAATTCTATTTCATAAGCTAATTACAAACATTAAAGAGTATTATATTTCTAGAAATAACTACTAAAGCCATAGTTTGAGCTATAGTTTGAACCAGGGATGGCATGTTGTAATATTGAACATTTGGACAATTTGGATATTTGGATATAGTAACTTTTTTTATTGGATATTAAAAAAAATTAATTTAATATTGGCCTAAATTAAACTTAATTCAGGCCAATATTCACCAATACAAAATATCTCTAATTTTATTCATATGTACATATTCACACTATTGAATCAACTTAAATTCTATTTTACTTACAACATGTTTATATATGTACTTGGTATTGCCCTATTGAAATATGATTAATCAAATAGAATGTTAAAAACTGTAAAATAATTTGTATTTCAAAAGGAATTGACAACAGTTGATTTTAATTTTAATTTTAAAATAAAGGCATATTATAAAAGAAAGCATACCAAATTAAATAAATTATCCAAAGTCATCACTTTGAATTAGAAACATTTATTAATAAATTATCATTGTAAATTAAAGAGTAAAAAAAGTTTATAAGAAATAAAAATAAAATTAGTAATCATTATTATTGTAGTTAAAAGCAATAAAGCTTTTGTCAGCATATTATTAAAATGCCCAATAAAATTATTGGACAATTGGACATATATCCAATAATCTTGCAATTTATTTGGCCATTTAAACTATGTCCAATTGTCCAATTAAATTTATTTGGACATTGTCCAATGCCAACCCTGGTTTGAACCATAATTTGAGTGATAACTTGAACTATAACTTGAACTATGGCTTAAGCTATAACTTTAATCATCATAGCTCAAGCCAGAGCCACAGCTTTTAAAAGCCATACCAAGCTACTCAAGCCATTAACAACTCTAATCTTATCAATTCGATTATACTAATAAATAAATCAATCAAACAATCATTGTTAATCGCTACAATTTTGATCAATAACCTATTCTTGATTTAGCAATTTTTGACTATTATTGACATTATTATTTTCTTTTTTTTTAACTATACAGCATATTAAGATATACAATCAGCATAATCTTCAGTAAAACAATTGATCAACATAAATAAACATAAATCTAATATACCCTAAAGGAAAAGATAATTTAAGGCTGTGCATATGTGGTTTAAACTATTGGCTTAATCAGAATAAAAAAAAATTACTGTATCGATTAACAATATATCATTCTATAAAAATTTGGTATTACTATATCTTTTTATTATAAAAGCCTCTTTTATATTACATAATTAATATTTACTTGCGAATTATACATTTTTTTTTAAAAAAAACTCAGTTTGCACTTTTGATGATTCCAGTATATTGTCTCTCTTAACCCTGTATAGTATATTTAAATATGCCTCATACTGTATCAATTATAAATAAATATAAAATTATAAATAATAGAAATGAATTAATATAAATATATATGAGTATTGCCAAAAGAAAACCTGACAATTTATATATAGTCTATATATATAGTCTATATTTAAATTGTTGGATTTTCTTTTGGTGACAAACATATACAAAAATATATAAATACCTTAAATTTTTTCATTTTTTAGTTTATTAAAAACTTAAATACATCATTACAATCTAAATATATATATACAATGCCCTGTTATTTAGACACAATTATAAAAATTAAACATATTAACCAAAATGAAACAAAATATGCAAAATTGATTTCAGTATGAGCCATTGGAATGTATTCTATAGGCCTTGAAGATAATGAAATTGAAGTTATCTTATATGTACTATGAAATCGTGATGAACGGGACTCTGATTCACAAGCTATATTTAGAAGAGATGAATACTACTCGGTTGGTGGAAGAATCATACTACATAAATATGCTGAATCTATTTGACCCAAGGTAATAATAATATAACAATAAAGTTTAAATCGTTATATATAAATTAAATTATACGCTATATAACCTAAGATAATAATAATAATAATAATAAAATAATAATAATGTGATAAAATAACACTTAGATGTCAGTCACCACCCTACTCACTTAACTATTACCAGGGCTTCAGATTCTAACAAATGTCCACTGAAAGTATCTTTGATAGGAACCGCCCAAGGAAATCTAACCACAATTAGAAACACTGATGACTCTATAATCGAAATGCTCATAACCGACTATATTACCCATGATCATGAATATACAATCTATGTAGTTTTTCTGCACACTAACCCACGATTTGAATATCTTAGACTAAATACTCAACTAAAAGATTTGACAATTTTTGTTGTTGGCCAGATGGAAGTCATTAACAATAAATTCTATGTCAATACAAAAGATATTAACTACTTTGATATTAAAAAAAAATTTTAGAAACAGATTACCACCAAATCCAATCAACCTCAACTAATCCGACAAGATCCAGGCTTCTACAAATCCACCAAAATTTTACTAAAAACTTGAAAGAAACACCGTCATCCAAACACCACCATTAACTACTTCAAGTGATATTAAAAGCAAAACTTCTGTAAAACGCAAAAGATCCAAAGAAATTGACCAACTAATTGATGTAGATTTTATTAATGCCGATAATAATTACAAATCTGAAACAAATAAAGCTAATTCCGTCAAACCCAATCAAAAAGAACCTGAAAACCCAATAAAAAATCTAAATCACTTAAAAATTCTAAACATATACCAATAAAAAAACGTCTAATTAGAACTACCTGTAGTCCTAAAAAGTCATGTCATACAACCATAAAAGATGCTGAATCAGATAAAGAATAGAAATATTAACTATAATAGCTATCTTCATATATTACTTTCTTTCTGTTTACCTACTATATCTACTCATGTATTGTAAGTAGCAAATTTATTTTAAATTATTAAATTAAATTAGGGAAAATACCGATTATAAATAGTTCTCTTGGCCCGGTCTAAATAAATTCCAACTTAAATATATTCTATTTCTATTCACAAAAAGTATGCTATAACAAAAGTTTATAAGTAGATAAATATACTATAGAAAGCGTATTATTACCTTTTTTTTCCATATTATGATATTACCTGTGCAAAATTTTTTAAATAAATAATTTATTTTGTAAATCCACAACACGTGCTTATTTTATAAACTGTAAAAGTTTGGTATCTAAAATTAATATCTAAACTTTTATTTATTTATTTATTTATAAATTTTTAAATTACTATTATCCTAAATTCTAAAACTTTCAAAAGTATATGATTCGCATAAAATTACAAATAAAAATATGTTAACAGGAGGGTGGCGCGTAAGTGCCACCCATTACACTAGTTCTTTTAGAAATTTTCCTTGCATAAAACATTCATGTGCTTCCTTTCTCAAATTTTCAAGAATAATATTGTCCTGTAAGTAAAGTGGAGATGATGCCATAATTTTATTTGAATTTGCAAGTGTATTTATATTCTCTTGACAACTTGAGAGAATTTTGCTATTTCGAGCTGATGTTTTAATAGGATGGTGTTGACTCAAAGTTTTATTATAAATAAGTTGTTTTAGAGTATTGAGAATTAAGCTTGTTTCTGGGTGATTAGCTGGATCGTTATCCCAACATTGTTTGTAAAGTTCAATATATTGAGATGGTGTATCTTTTATAGATTCTTCTCTATTTACTAGGAAGATGTGAATAGTGAGTAATTCTCTTGTTTTAAAAGATTGGAATAGAGGTCTTCCACTTGAAATTTCCTAAAGAATTACTCCAAAGCTATAGACATCAGATTTTTTGTCACATTTATATTTGTGATAAATAAAGTACTTAGGCTTCATATATGCCAGTATCCCATGAGCAATTGAGTTTGAAGTTATTAACATCTCATTTATTTGTTTTGATAGTCCAAAATCAGCAATCTTTGGTTGTCTTTGATAAATTAAAATATTCTTGAAATGCTGTGGTATATATATTAGAACATAGTTGTAACTAAAATTATATAATAAATATAAAAACAATATACTTACAAGATTCTCTATGAATAATATTATTATTGTGTAAGAACAAAAGACCAAGCACTATTTCTTTAGAAATACATAATTTATTAGCCCAATGTAATTTTGTAAAATTTGCATTGAGGTAAATACTTGTAATTTAATAGATATCTGTAGATACAGTGTATTCCACTGGATAATAGTAAAATTATGTGGCCTTTGGCCACATGGTTTACTATTATTCTGTGGAATGCATTGTGTCCACAGATATTCATTAAATAACTAGTTTATTTCATAGGTACAACGTAACAACCTGTGCGTTACATCATCAATTAAACTTTTTTTAAACATTTTTTTTCAATTAAAGTTTTTTCTAGTACAGTAGTAATAAAAAAAAGAAAAAAAAAAGCCGCATTGCTGCTTCTACCGAAGAGATTCTAGAACCTTGCCTGTAGAGAACACTAACAAAAGTGTATTTCAAGGTGGTGACATTTGGTCAAAGTGAAATATCGAAACTGTGACAGAATTGAAAGACTTTCTGCAGGTTTTTTTATTAGGATGAAATGCTTAAACAAAAAAATATAGATGCTTTTGTATTACTTTTTTTTTTGTTAAATAGTACAAGTAGCAAAGGTTTAAAACATTCATATTTTTGAATTAATACTTGCTACTATCTTTTTTTTTTAATGCTAAATATTAGTAAAGGTATTTAGTTTAAGAAAGCTTGAATAGGCGTTAAACAAATTAACACAATAATGATGAAAATAACTGAATTCGCAGATATTAATTGGCATAAGTAAATTAAAGATTTTATTGTATATGTTGAATTCTTTATTAATGACTTTATTTTAATGCCAAAAAAAAACACACAAAATTAACCATTTTATAAAACTTCGCTGGGTGATCACATAAAACATCGAATGAACCATCTCCAATGCCACCAAAAAGACTATTACTACAATATTAATGATTATTTTGAATTTTTAAATAATGCATTTTTTTTATTTGAATAAATAATACAGTTAAAAAAGAATTTTGGTAAAAAATTTAAAGTATTTAAAAAAAAAAGTTTTCTATCAAATAACAATTTTAATAGCCTGACCTATATAAGGTTTTTTCAGTACATAACAATTTAAAAAATCTGAATTTGAATAAAGTCCTTTTTAGCACATGACAATTTATAGTAAGGTTATTCAACACTGGTCTATATGAAAATATGTGATTTTCATATAGACTGATGAAAATAGCCTTGTTAAAAAAGCATGGGTTGTTATATAGTACCCATGGAATAATATCTATAATACTGAAATATCATAACAGGTATTATAAAATTCTAGAATTCTATAGTGCTTTAATATTGTAATAATGTGATACTATAATGTTATACAGTACACCCTCCCAAAACTGATCATGTCAAAACTGATAACTTGTTATAACTAATAAAAAATTGATTCACCATGTCCATTTCATAATTAAAACCCATTAACTTGCTATTTCTAATAAACAATATCTAAAAGACCAGATATTTATAAGATATTGGTTTTGACAGGTAATATAAATCAATTTGATTGGCTCAGTTCAGGTTTTGTGAAACAGATTATATATATAAGAATATAATCTAGCCAATTATATTTATTTGTAATCATGTAACAACAGGCCATTAGCATTTAAAATAAATTTTTAAATCTGATAACTTTTTAAAACCAATATAAAAGTTGTCCACCATATGTATCAGATTTGAGAGGGTGTATTGTAATACTATAGGTATTATTATAGCATATATGTTCGACGCAGTTTTGCCAACCCAAGAATGAATGACTATATTTGAATCAGATAACGCTGTTAGCACTTAACACAAGTTTTCATTCTAGCTATAATGAAACCAGGTATTTTAACTTTTGATCTAGCACAAATTTTAACTTAATACAGTACTAGACAATATAAGACATCTACATTATACATATAAAGCGCTAATTTTTGATGCTTATATAATAAATTCTGGTTGGCTAATTTTAATTTTTAATTGGTTAATTAAGCATATATATTTTCTTTTTTTAATATTAAATGCCAATTTTTTAAATAAATATAAAGTTTAACTCTTAATAACTCCTTTAAAACAAAAAATAATAGAAAATCTCTTGTCAAAAATGTAGTTTAGCTAAATATCAATTTGTTGAAAGTCTTTTGATTTAACAAGAATCTATTTTTCTTATATTTATAATATAAAATAAAATCTTTAATTTATTAAAAAACTTAAATTATCCTATTTTAAAAATATATATTGCTAAATAAAGTTTTTAACTTGTATAATAAACAAATTATTTTAGTTAGCAAATTTTATAGCTACATTCGATTAAATTTTAAAATCAAATAGAGATTTTTTGAATATTCTGTAATATTAGTTTATTATAAGTAGAAATGGGAAAAATGCACATTTTATAATAACATGTATATGTTATATAAAATGTGCATGATATCACATGATATAATTTTTTGATTTATATTTTCTCTCCGGAAAATATCATATATTTGCAAAAAATTTTCCTTGACCCTTCATATATTTATGTTCATTCATTTTCTTTTCAGAATTTTTCAAAACTTCTGCATTCCTATTTCTTAATTTTGTCTGGCATTTATACACCTTGACCTAAATTAAATATAATTTAATTTTCCTATATAAAATTTAGATGAGATAAAATGTGCATGATTGAGAAATCATGCGCATGCATGAAACCTATCTCTAATTATAAGACTAAAACAATATATTAAGAGTAGGTTATAATTAATCTTTACTACATATATAACTGTATCAGAAACATTTTTAGTGCAGTACTGTACAGATTTGCAAAAAGATCAAATAATAAACAGATAAAAATCTTTACAAAACTTCAAACCTGATAACTATAAACAAATTCTAAAAAATTTTGCTAATATTTGCAAAAATCTGTATTTTTGCAGATTTACAATTATTTAATTTTCTCATATATATCAGGAAGTTGTTTTTTTATAAAACTTATATAGCTTTACAAGTTTATATAAAAATTATATAAAAATTATATAAATATTAAATATAATAATTTTTATATATTATTCTATATAATTTTTATATAAAATTTATTTATATTTATATAAATATAATTTTATAAAAAAAAATTATATAGTTTTTATATATTTATAAAATTATATATTATATAATTATATAATCTTTATATAAAATTTATTTATATTTATATGAATTTAATTTAATTTTTTTTTTTTAATTAAAGGAGACCTTCTTGGTCAGCGATTTTTATTAAGTCGAGTTTAGGTACTATACATTTAGACGAAGGTACATATAGCCACATGTGTATCTTTTGAGTGCCTAATTAAGTAGTCCGCCCGAAGGTTCTACACTATCTGCTGTACCTGCACCCCAACTAGGGGGTACCCATTTAAACCCTCT